>OX438927.1:31295103-31410103 GCA_949316025.1 Lapara coniferarum
AGCCTTCGTCAGCTTCTGCGCAAAACTGCGCTGGATCGCTCCGAGCTGCTTCCTGATACCAAGTTTTTGGCTGGCGGGAGCCCACGCGCTAGCCGCGTAGAGGATTATGGGCTCGACCGCCGCCGTATAGATCGTCCTGATAACCTCCGGTCCCAACCCCCACTGGACTTTGGCTGACCTCGCGAGCATTTTGTAGACGTTGGCGGCCTTCCGACAAGCCTGCGTCACGTGACCGTTAAAGGTGAGTTTCCGGTCTATCGTCAGGCCGAGCATCTTTATTTCGTCTGACAGACCAATATCGACGCCTCCCATGTGTAGGATTGGGGTATCGTACTTTAATTTGTTAGTAATAACCATTGCCTTGGTTTTGTTTGGCGCAAATTTGAGTTTATTTCGGATACCCCAATCCCGCACATAGGCTAGTGCCGCATTGGCCTGCCTTTGGACGTCTCCTGTAGAACCCCCATCAAACACCAGGACGACATCATCGGCAAAAGCCTGACAATAGTCGCCCCGGCGCTCGAGCCCCTGTAAAAGGGGATCGAGGAGGAGGTTCCACAGGATTGGCCCTCCGATAGACCCCTGGACGCAACCCTTAACAGTACGCTTCGCGGCTTCGGCACCCGCGTACCTGACCCTGACCATCCGATCATCCAGATAGCTGGCGATCAGCCTTCGGATGTTCGGTGGGCATTGCTCTTCCGCCAATCGGACTTTGATAGCGGGCCACCAGGCGCTATCGAAGGCCCCCTCTATGTCTAGCGACACCAATATTATGATTTTCTTATCTCTAAGTTTCTGCCTAATATGGTTTACCAAGACATAGAGGGAGTCTTCGGTGCCCCTTTGTGGCATAAATCCGAATTGGCGGTGGCTCATCCTTGGTAGGAGGTGCCATTTGAGTCTGCCCACCAGCATCTTTTCCAGTATCTTTCCCATCACTGGCAACAGTCCTATCGGTCGATGCGCTTTGGGAACCGTGTAATCGTCTTTACCCGGTTTCCGAAGCACAACGACCGTGGCCTCTTTCCAAATTTTTGGAAAGTAGGCCAGTTCTAGGCACTTGTTGGCCAGCGATAGGAAAGATTCCGGATCTTGGGCGATCGCCTGCGAACAGATGTCGGAGGTCAGGCCGTCCGACCCGGGTGCCTTTTTCGGGTTGAAGGTCACCAGCGCAGCAGTGAGCTCCCGCGATGTGAACGGTGGGTCATGTACCTCACCATGGACCCAGTCGTTCACTCGCGAGGCAAGCTCCCTGATGCGCCGGTGATCCCCATTGTCCTCCTCGTCAGGGTCGTCCGGATAGAAGGTCTCGGCAAGAAATCTTGCCGATTCCTCCTGACCCAGAGTTGTCCCGTCCCTGACGAGTGGCTGGTCTTCATGCCGCTTGGTCAGCCTGCCCATCACCCGATATATCCCATCCCATACTCCTTCTTTATCCTGCTTCCCACAAAACTCTTTCCAGCTTCTGACCTGCGCTGTTCTTGCTTCGTTTTCGTATTCTTCCTTTGCCTTCTTGTACTCTCTTATCACCTTCTCTTTTCTTACGGGAGCCGCCCATCGAATCCTTCGTTTCCTCCTCATCATTTCTTTCCTTAGTCTGTCCAGTTCGCCGGACCACCACGGTAATTTGAATTTGGTGTTGTTCTTCTTCTTAGGTATAGTTTCCTCACAAGTTTTTGATATTATTTCTGTATATTTGTCTATTTTATTCTCTAAATCTCCTATAATTTTGATTCTATCTATCTCCACTTTTATAATTTTGTTTTCTTCCATTAAGCTTTTAATTTTGGTTCCGAATTCTCTCCAATTGGCTTTTCTAGTATTAAATTTTCTTGTTGTTCTAATAATTTTGATGCCTTCTCTTTTTAGTTTTAAGTCAAACGTGATAGTATTATGGTCCGAACTGGTCAGATCCTCTCTGACTCTCCAATTTCCTATCCTATCCAAGAGGTCGACCGAACAGGCGGTGATGTCCACCTGGCTGGAGTACGCCCTTTCCCCTCTGACGGTGAAAAACGTCGGTGTATTCCCTTCGTTTAGCACATGGAGCCCGGCTTCATCCAGCCAGCCAGACACCAACTCGCCTCTCCGGTCGATCTCTCGGCTCCACCATAGACTCTTTGCATTGGCGTCTCCACCAATTAATAGGCTCCTCGGGCCCAGCCTCCTTACGATTTTCCTCAGGTGTTCGAGGTATTCGTCAATCGGCTGGTCCGGTTCGAAGTATATCGAGACCATCACGATCTCCCAGGCGCTAGAGCGGATTCTCACCACAACGATATTCGTTGTGGTGAGCTCCGGGCAGATCAAGGCATCTAGATCGGCATCAAAGACTGCGATGGCTGCCTTGACCTGACCACCCTCCCGCTCGGCGCATTGGAAGATCCTGACGGTCCCGTAGTCCTTCATCCAGCCAGTCCCTCCGACGTACGGCTCCTGAATTAGGGCTGCGGCCAACCTTTTTTCCACTGCCCATGCCATCAGTTCTTGCGTGGCCAAGTTTTTTCTTTGAAGGTTGGCCTGCGCCATCAGGTATGGCCTTCCATCGGAGTCAGACGTTGTCGGGCCCGGAGCTGTGGAGACAACCTTAGCAATACGCTATGGTGGAGCGAGCTAACGAGTCCCACTTTTTACGTATTGGGCAGTCCTGACTGAATGCGTTGTGCTTAGTATCTGCCATTTTGGCCTTCTGGCAGTTGCAGCAGGTTGGTTGCTCTGCTGCCATCCAGTCAGGACATTCGGCCCTTAGGTGAGGGCCCCCGCAGTGACTGCAGACATCCAGGGTACTTCGGCAGAATCGCCTTCCGTGACCATAGCCCAGGCAGCGTGAGCACTGGACTAGTGGTGACTGGTCCGCAACTCTGACCCTCTGGATGTCTACATGCACCGCGCCGGCCTCCGTAAGGATCCCCCAGATTTGCGGCGACACCTTAAGGACTATATGTGCCATTAGTGGGTTTCGCGCTCTTCTTCTATACTTAACTTCCATACTATCGTCCTCTTTCCTTACCCTTTCCAATAAGTGCCTATTCTGCACTCGTATAGCCTTTACTATATCTTCGTTCGAGTGACAATTTAAGACGTCCTTCAGCACGATGAGTGGGTCCTTATTTTTTACTTCTTCGACGTTCAAATTCCCTGCTTTATTAATTTTTTCCTTTACCTTAGTGAGCTCTTGTCTATCCTGAAAACCTACTATAACTTTTCTCTCCTTTCCTTTCCTAATGTTATCTACTCTGATTCCTTCCTCTGCCGCGTTGACCACTTTCCTTAATTTTTCAACCACTTCATCGCCTGTTTCTTGCTCGTCCCTGGATGTCACGACAATGGAATGTAACGCCGTTGCCACACTCGGTGATTTCCCACTTTGTGGGCCGGCAGTTACATTCGCGTATGTCCTTTGGCTCCTCCATTCCTCTACTCCTTTTGTTATAATTTCGTTTATCTTTTCGGTTAGGTTAGGTTAGGTTAGGTTAGGTTAGGTTAGGTTAGGTTTGCGAGGTGGGGTGCGAAGTCAGGAAACCTCCACGCGGTGCACCCTGGGCAACGGCGCGTCGATCACGTTGATCGGCGCGACGGCTAATATCCTGACAACAGTTGGTTGGCGGTCGTCGTCTCTTGCGGCGGTCGTCGTCCTTTTGTTGGTGGGCCCGTTCATCGGGCGACTCCCGGTTCTGTCCTGGGGGTGTCGACGGGCTCGGTGTGCGCTAACCCCGCCCCGAGCAGGCAGTGGGGGGGAAACTTTCTCTTCCGCTGTCGCCGTCGCAGATCGTAATCCGGTATGGAGGTCCGTGGTCATGTCTCGCGCTCCTGCCGGACCGAGGGTCTTGGCTTAACCGCCCGGACCGCGAGGGAGAAAACCTCTATAAAAAGTTACCCCGAATCCCAAGCGGCGGCGCACCGCGAGGGGATGCATGGCCGATGGGTAGTTCGGTCACTAGTGCGACCCCCGCCAGAGTACCTGCCGACCCTCTTGGCGGGTTACGCTAGGCTTACCCAGGTACAGGGGGCTCTGCCTGGGCGGACTTTTATTTCCCCCACACTCGTGGGAACAATCATGGATTTTTCAATGTTACCTGTTATAAAATTGACGAGATTGCCTACTCCCGTTCCGGAATCCGGGGCTGGAGGGGCGGAGGTCGAAGGGATTAATCCCGATGACGGAAGACGTGCAGGATTGGGTGGGAGTGCACCGCTCAGCCTTCCTGCTGTAGATGCGGATTCACCATTCTTGGTACCAGGTCCTATCGTTGAATCTGGAAGAAGTAGCGTGAGCTCGAGGCGTTGTAAAGGACGCCTTTGGGAGGAAAGTGAGGTGGATTCGGTGAGATCGCGGTCTGGCGATTCGGAGAGTGGTGAGGATTTTGGTCCACCTCCGAAGATTCCAAGTCGCCCCATCTCATCTGCGGGGAAATACGCTGGACGATCCAGAGGCCAGCGGGATTTGAACGCGCAGAGACGTGTTGCTCTCCGTGCCGAGGCGGAGAAAGAAATGGAGGAACAAGTTCAGGCGTACCTGAAAGCTCCAACGGAACCCGGAGTACCCGTTATGGAGGTGGACGAGTCGAGGGTTATTCTCCGGGATGACCTGACCAATTGCGGGAAGCTCGTGCAAATGGTTGTCCGGAAATCGGGCAACCTGAAGGGCACGAGCCAAAAAACTCTGAATTTCGTGGTCGACACGATAACAAAATATGTCGGCCAACGAAGTGATGAAACCGTAGTGATGGCTCACCTCGAAGATGAAACGAAGAGGTTGAGAGACCATAGTGCGCGTCTGGAGACTGACATGAAAAAGTTGTCGGAGGAGAACGCCTCCCTTCGGCGGCGCCTGGATGAATTGGAGGCGGCCACCAAAGCACAGCCGGCGGAAGACATTCTGCAGCGGATGGAGGCGATGTGGCAGGCCCGTTTTGAGTCGGTTCTGATGGGGCCAGCTCAAAGGCCGCCCTTGGCTCACGAGCACAGGGCCACGGTTGTCGAACTTCCCGTCCAGGGCGGATTCGTGGGAGGGAAACCGCAGTCCTCCGTAGATAAGGGCAAAGGAAGGGGAAAGGGGAAGAGCTCGGCGAAGTCCACCCCCTCCACTCCTGCTCCCGTGGCTGGGCCTTCCGCAGCACCACCGCAGGCCATTGCTGGGCCTTCTACAGCCCCACCGCAGGTGATTGCTGGGCCATCCAAGGCGTCAAACAATGTTGTGCCAAATGGCAAACAGAGAACTGCCCAATCTGGACGGACGGCGCAGGTGCAGAAGCCCCAAAAGGGCAAGAAGAGTGGACCAGCTCCAACGGCGCAAGGTGCTTCGGAGCCGCGCCCACTGCCACCGGCCCCAGCGTCAATGGACGAGGGGTGGACGGTGGTTGTGGGCAAAAGGAAGAAGCCCAAGCCGTCCGCGACGCCTGCGACAAATAAGCAGCAGCAGCCCCGTCGGCCGGAGCCAAAACTGCGTCCGCCGCGCTCCGCAGCGATAGTCATTTCGTTGACACCGGCTGCGGTTGCGAAGGGGCTGACGTATGCAAAGGTTTTGACGGAGGCCCAGCAACGCGTGAGTCTCACCGGCCTGAATATTGACAGGCTGAAGCCGAAAGTCTCGGCTGCGGGTGCCATGTTATACGAGGTGCCCGGAGCCGAGTCTGAACAGAGGGCCGATTCCCTCGCCGCAAGGCTGAGGGAATGTTTCGGTGAGTCGGAAGATGTCAGAGTCTCCCGGCCCACCAAGTGTTCGGAACTGCGGCTGTCTGACTTGGATCCGGCAGCAACTCCGGAGACAGTCGCAGCGGCCCTCTGCAGTGCCGGTGAGTGTGCCGCAGAGGCAATTAAGGTGGGGCAAATCCGGCCCGATCGCTCTGGCCTGAGCTCAGTGTGGGCCAGAGTGCCGGTCAAGGCGGCCCAGAAAATCAAGGCGGGCCGCCTAATGGTGGGGTGGACGGTGGCTAGAGTGACCGTGCTCGAGGCAAGGCCCCTAAGGTGCTTCCGGTGCCTGGAATCTGGGCACGTCCGGGAGCGCTGCGACTGCGCAGTGGACCGTAGCGGGCTATGCTACCGCTGCGGTCAGGAGGGCCACAAGGCCCGCGAGTGTAGCGTCGCGCCGAACTGCGTAGTCTGCGCGGCTTCCGGCAAGCCCGCTGGGCACCGGCTTGGGGGGAAGACGTGTACCGTCTCCTCGCGAAAAACCCGTCGCAGCCCGCGAAGACGAACGGCTGGCGCTGAGGCTACGGCCCAGCCGCAGTCGGTGAACCCACCGCAAGGGGTGGCCGAGATGGAAGGAGTTGAAGAGATCGCCCAGTAATGGACCTGAAAATCCTCCAGGCGAACATCAACCACTGCGCCCGGGCCCAGGACCTGTTGTCCCAAAGCCTGGCGCAGTGGTCGGTGCAAGTGGCCGTGGTCGCCGAGCCGTACTTCGTCCCGCCCAGGGATAACTGGGCCGGGGACCTCGACGGTTCGGTGGCCATCATCACCCAGGGTGCCGCGGGCTCCCCGCCCTTCGAAAAAGTAGCGAAGGGCCAGGGATGCGTCGCGGCTCTGTTGGGAGACGTATGGTTTGTAGGAGTTTATTTCTCTCCCAACAGACCCCTCTACGAGTTCGAGTCCTTTCTCGTTCGACTGGGGGCCCTGGTGGAGCAAGGCCAACCTCACCCGGCGATCGTCGCCGGCGACTTCAACGCCAAATCCATGGTGTGGGGTTCGCCGGCGACCGACGTTCGCGGTGAGGTCCTGGAGGACTGGGCGATCTCTGTCGGCCTGGTCGTCCTGAATAGGGGGTCGGTGGACACGTGCGTGCGGCACAACGGCGGGTCGATTGTTGATCTTTCGTTTGCGAGCCCCGCCGTTGCACGTCGTGTCCGGGGCTGGAGAGTCCTCGTGGGCGTGGAGACGTTGTCGGACCATCGCTACATAAGGTTCGACGTCTCCGCGTCCCCGAGTATCCAGCCCAGTGGTGGACCGAGTGCCCCTAATCAGGACGGCCCGCGGTGGGTGTTACGTCGCCTCAACAAAGAGGCCCTAGTGTTGGCCGCTCTGGTCGTGTCGTGGCTCCCCGTACCGGACGGGCCGGTACGGGTCGAGCAGGAGGCGGAGTGGTTCGGGGTGGCAATGTCGGACGTTTGCGACGCCGCCATGCCCCGAGCCCTCCGCCGTTCGCCGCGGCGGCAGGTGTACTGGTGGTCGGCGGACTTAGCGCAGTTGCGCGCGTCTTGCGTCGCTGCGCGCCGTCGATTCGCCAGACATCGCCGTCGCCGATTGAGGGCGGACGATCACGCAGACCAGGAGCGGCAGCTCTACGGCCTCTACAAGGAGGCGAAGAGAGCGCTGCGGGTGGCCGTTCACAGGGCCAAGGTCGCGGCAAGGAAGGAGTTCCTGGAGACTCTCGACGGTGACCCGTGGGGGCGCCCCTATCGCTTGGTTATGAACAAGCTTCGTCCAGCGGCGCCCCCACTGTCGCAGAGTCTCCGGCCAGACTTACTGGCCAACGTCGTCGCGACCTTGTTTCCGGCCACCGAGGAGACCACTCCTCCACCGATGGCGCCACCGGAAGTGGCGTCATCGTCGTACGAGACTTCGGCAAGGGAAATCCCGGAGGTTTCGCCCGCTGAGATGCGGGCGGTAGTGCTTCGGCTGCGGAGCAAGAACACGGCCCCAGGGCTCGATGGCATCCCTGGGAGGGCCTTGGTGCTAGCTCTCGAGCACCTGGGTCCGAGGCTCCGCAGTTTGTTCTCCGCCTGTTTAGAGCAGGGCGTCTTCCCGGTGCGTTGGAAAACCGGGAAGCTCGTCCTGCTGAAGAAGGAAGGAAGACCCGCAGAGTCGCCGTCGGCCTACCGGCCCATCGTGCTGCTCGACGAGGTCGCCAAACTTTTCGAGCGTGTAGTCCATGCTCGCCTCGTCGAGCACCTCGATAGGGTCGGTCCGAACTTGGCCGACGAACAATACGGATTTAGGAGGGGACGTTCCACCGTCCACGCGATTCTGCGGGTGAAGGCACAGGCGGAGGATGCAGTGGCCAGAGGCAGTGTAGTAATAGCGGTATCGCTTGATATTTCAAATGCGTTTAATTCGCTGCCCTGGCCCTGCATCCACGAAGCACTGCGGTACCACGTGGTGCCACCCTATCTCCAGCGTCTGGTGCACGCGTACCTTTCTGATAGGTACGTGGTGTATCCGGGCGCCGACGGGTGGCACCGAAGAGCGATGTCGTGCGGTGTTCCACAGGGCTCGGTTTTAGGCCCTCTCCTGTGGAACATCGGGTACGACTGGGTGCTCCGTGGTGCCAATCTCCGGGGAGTCGACGTGACTTGTTACGCGGACGACACGCTGGTCACGGCGACATCCGGGACTTTCCAGGATGCCGCAATATTAGCGGCGGCGGGCACCGGCCAAGTTGTAAATCGCATCCAGCGACTAGGTTTGAAGGTGGCCCTTGAAAAGACCGAGGCCATTTGTTTTCACAGGCCTCGGAAAGGGCCACCGGCCGGTGCCCACATCGTCGTGGAGGGGGTGCGGATTCCCATCGGCAAGAACATGAAGTATTTAGGTTTGATTTTGGATAGCCGATGGGAATTTCGCACCCATTTTGAGAAGATGCGGACGAAACTGTCCCGGGCAGCGGGCGCTCTTTCTAGCCTGCTGCCCAACCTGGAAGGTCCTGGCATCCCTTGCCGAAGGTTATACCACGGAGTCGTGCGGTCCATGGCCCTGTATGGCAGTCCCGTTTGGGCTGATTCCCTGAGCGACCGCTGCGTCGCGCTCTTGCGCAATCCTCAGCGTGTAGTGGCGCAGCGAGCGATCAGGGCATACCGCACGGTCTCGTACGAGGCGGCTTGTATGTTGGCCGGATTCCTGCCCTGGGATCTGGACGCCCGATCCCTGTCCGATGCTTTTCATTGGCGGGAGGAGGCGTTCAGTCACGGGCAGCGTCCGGCCCTGAAGGAGGTGGAGGCCATGAGGGCCTCCTTACGGCGAGCCGCCGTGGAGGAGTGGCGTCTCAGGCTGGAGGCCCCGTCAGCGGGGCTAAGGGTCGTAGCGGCAGTGCGCCCGGTCTTTGCCGAGTGGCTAGACAGGCGCCACGGCCCGGCTACATTTCGATTGACACAGATGCTCACCGGACATGGTTGCTTCGGTGAGTATCTGTGTCGAATTGTTGGCACGGAGGTGTCGGCCGTGTGTCACCATTGTGACAACTGCCCGCTGGATACGGCCCAGCACACACTGGAGTTTTGCCCAGCCTGGGACGAGGAGCGCAGCGCTCTCAGATCAGTCGTCGGAGGAGACCTCTCGCTGCCGGCCGTGGTCGCTTCCATGGTCGGCAGTCGGGAGGCCTGGCGTGCGGTGGCCCACTTCTGCGAGGTGGTCCTCTCGCAGAAGGAGAGTGCCGAGAGGGATCGGGAGCGCGAAGATCCCTCCCGCCGCCAGAGGAGACGAAGGAGGCGCCGGGTGGACGACTGACCGGCGTCTCCCGCCCTGTGGATTGGGGGCGTTTGGAGAATTCCACCACGGTATCCCCTGCCTGTCGTAAAAGGCGACTAATAGGGGCCACCGGGGGTCACGGGCGGGCAGCAGGGGGCTGTCCGTCTTTAGTTTTGTGTATCCTTTGCACATTGTTGTGACCCCCGTGATGGACGGCAGCGTGGCTGGTTGGCCTCACGCTGCCGTAGACGCTGAGAGCGTCCTTCGGTGCGCGGGGGCGTCTGAGCCCCCCCCATAACAGGAGACGGGCCGCACCAGGCGGCACCGCGCAGGGGCGGTTGCGGACGACAACTTTGACACTTTAGTCTTGGGCAACCCGCAGCCGTCCCTAATGCGCCGAAGATGGCCACCGCGGAGTTTTAGTTGGTATGCCGTGCAGTTAGGGACTCGGCCCTGGCAGTCACTCTACGCCGGGTCGTAAGGCACGGTGACCCCAACATAACCGCTCGGTCGCCCCCCACGAAGGCCGGGCGGTAGTGGTAATGCACTTTCTCCGCGAAACCAAAAAAAAAAAAAAAAAAAGGTTAGGTTTGCGAGGTGGTCCTCTCGCAGAAGGAGAGTGCCGAGAGGGATCGGGAGCGCGAAGATCCCTCCCGCCGCCAGAGGAGACGAAGGAGGCGCCGGGTGGACGACTGACCGGCGTCTCCCGCCCTGTGGATTGGGGGCGTTTGGAGAATTCCACCACGGTATCCCCTGCCTGTCGTAAAAGGCGACTAATAGGGGCCACCGGGGGTCACGGGCGGGCAGCAGGGGGCTGTCCGTCATTACACACAATATTGTTGTGACCCCCGTGATGGACGGCAGCGTGGCTGGTTGGCCTCACGCTGCCGTAGACGCTGAGAGCGTCCTTCGGTGCGCGGGGGCGTCTGAGCCCCCCATAACAGGAGACGGGCCGCACCAGGCGGCACTGCGCAGGGGCGGTTGCGGACGATAACTTAGACACTTTTCGTCCTGGGAAACCCGCAGCCGTCCCTAATGCGCCGAAGAAGGCCACCGCGGAGTTTTAGTTGGTATGCCGTGCGGTGTACATAGGTTAGGGACTCGGCCCGGCGGTCGCCCGATGTTTTCCATCTCTCCGGGCGGCTCAACGCCGGGTCGTAAGGCACGGTGACCCCAACATAACCGCTCGGTCGCCCCCCACGAAGGCCGGGCGGTAGTGGTAACGCACTTTCTCCGCGAAACCAAAAAAAAAAAAAAAAAAAAGGTTAGGTTAGGTTAGGTTAGGTTAGGTTCGCGATTCTGCGGGTGAAGGCACAGGCGGAGGATGCAGTGGCCAGAGGCAGTGTAGTGATAGCGGTATCGTTGGATATCTCCAACGCCTTCAACTCGCTGCCCTGGCCCTGCATCCACGAAGCACTGCGGTACCACGTGGTGCCGCCCTATCTCCGGCGTCTGGTGCACGCGTACCTTTCTAACAGGGACGTGGTGTATCCGGGCGCCGACGGGTGGCACCGAAGAGCGATGTCGTGCGGTGTTCCACAGGGATCGGTTTTGGGCCCTCTCCTGTGGAACATCGGGTACGACTGGGTGCTCCGTGGTGCCAATCTCCGGGGCGTCGGCGTCACATGCTACGCCGACGACACGCTAGTTACAGCGACTTCTGGGACCTTCCAGGATGCCGCAATCCTGGCGGCGGAGGGCACCGGCGACGTCGTGCGTCGCATCCAGCGACTTGGTTTGAAGGTGGCCCTTGAAAAGACCGAGGCCATTTGTTTCCATAGGCCTCGGAAAGGGCCACCGGCCGGTGCCCACATCGTTGTTGAGGGGGTGCGGATTCCCATCGGCAAGAACATGAAATATCTGGGGTTGATTTTGGATAGCCGATGGGAATTTCGCACCCATTTCGAAAAGATGAGGACGAAACTGTCCCGGGCAGCGGGCGCTCTTTCTAGCCTGCTGCCCAACCTGGAAGGTCCTGGCATCCCTTGCCGAAGGTTATACCACGGAGTAGTGCGGTCCATGGCCCTGTATGGCAGCCCTGTTTGGGCTGATTCCCTGAGCAACCGCTGCGTCGCGCTCTTGCGCAATCCTCAGCGTGTAGTGGCGCAGCGGGCGATCAGGGCATACCGCACGGTTTCGTACGAGGCGGCTTGTATGTTGGCCGGATTCCTGCCCTGGGATCTGGACGCCCGATCCCTGTCCGATGCTTTCCATTGGCGGGAGGAGGCGTTCAGTCGCGGGCAGCGTCCGGCCCTGAAGGAGGTGGAGGCCTTGAGGGCCTCCTTACGGCGAGCCGCCGTGGAGGAGTGGCGTCTCAGGCTGGAGGCCCCGTCAGCGGGGCTGAGGGTCGTAGCGGCAGTGCGCCCGGTCTTTGCCGAGTGGCTAGACAGGCGCCACGGCCCAGCTACATTTCGATTGACACAGATGCTCACCGGACATGGTTGCTTCGGTGAGTATCTGTGTCGAATTGTTGGCACGGAGGTGTCGGCCGTGTGTCACCATTGTGACAACTGCCCGCTGGATACGGCCCAGCACACATTGGAGTTTTGCCCAGCCTGGGACGAGGAGCGCAGCGCTCTCAGAGCAGTCGTCGGAGGAGACCTCTCGTTGCCGGCCGTGGTCGCTTCCATGGTCGGCAGTCGGGAGGCCTGGCGTGCGGTGGCCCACTTCTGCGAGGTGGTCCTCTCGCAGAAGGAGAGTGCCGAGAGGGATCGGGAGCGCGAAGATCCCTCCCGCCGCCAGAGGAGACGAAGGAGGCGCCGGGTGGACGACTGACCGGCGTCTCCCGCCCTGTGGATTGGGGGCGTTTGGAGAATTCCACCACGGTATCCCCTGCCTGTCGTAAAAGGCGACTAATAGGGGCCACCGGGGGTCACGGGCGGGCAGCAGGGGGCTGTCCGTCATTACACACAATATTGTTGTGACCCCCGTGATGGACGGCAGCGTGGCTGGTCGGCCTCACGCTGCCGTAGACGCTGAGAGCGTCCTTCGGTGCGCGGGGGCATCTGAGCCCCCCCATAACAGGAGACGGGCCGCACCAGGCGGCACCGCGCAGGGGCGGTTGCGGACGACAACTTAGACATTCGTCAGAGGAAGCCCGCAGCCGTCCCTAATGCGCCGAAGATGGCCACCGCGGAGTTTTGGTTGGTATGCCGTGCGGTGTACATAGGTTAGGGACTCGGCCCGGCGGTCGCCCGATGTTTTCCATCTCTCCGGGCGGCTCAACGCCGGGTCGTAAGGCACGGTGACCCCAACATAACCGCTCGGTCGCCCCCCTTGAAGGCCGGGCGGTAGTGGTAATGCACTTTCTCCGCGAAACCAAAAAAAAAAAAAAAAAAAAAAAGGTTAGGTTAGGTTTTTTTTTTTTTGTAGACCCTGCGGTCAACACCGGGGAGACCTGCTAACGGTATACAGGGAATCCCGCGGCTTAGCGACCGCAGGGGCTTGGGAAGGGGTATGGGAGAGGGGAGGGTTAGGTGTGTGGTAAATAAAATTTTGTGTTCTCTGTTTAGTCGTGTACTCTGATAGTGTTTCAAATGTACTCTGTAGGGGCCTAGAAAGGAACGGAAAAGGAAGGTGGAAGGGAAAGTGGTGGAAGGGAGGAAGGTTCCCAGGATGGGCGGAAGAGAAGGTGTCAGGAATGTTCGCGGAACCCTCAAAGGCCTCGAATGTGTTATACAACCAAGAGGTACACACACTGAACTGTGTGCCACAGCCCGCGACAAATCTCCCCCCATGCATGGGCGTGCATCTAGTGTGAAGACCCAGCGCACAAGAATTGCCTGAGGGGGAGGTTAGGTTAGGTTAGGTTAGGTTAGGTTAGGTTAGGTTAGGTTAGGTTAGGTTAGGTTTTTTTTTTTTGTAGACCCTGCGGTCAACACCGGGGAGACCTGCTAACGGTATACAGTGAATCCCGCGGCTTAGCGACCGCAGGGGCTTGGAGAGGGAGTGGGAGAGGGGAGGGTTAGGTGTGGTAAATTTTATTCTCTGTTTAGTCGTGTTCTCTGTTTAGTCGTGTACTCTGATAGTGTTTCAAATGTACTCTGCAGGGGCCTAGAAAGGAACGGAAAAGGAAGGTGGAAGGGAAAGTGGTGGAAGGGAGGAAGGTTCCCAGGATGGGCGGAAAGAGAAGGTGTGAGGAATGTTCGCGGAACCCTCAAAGGCCTCGAATGTGTTATACAACCAAGAGGTACACACACTGAACTGTGTGCCACAGCCCGCGACAAATCTCCCCCCATGCATGGGCGTGCATCTAGTGTGAAGACCCAGCGCACAAGAATTGCCTGAGGGGGCGGTTAGGTTAGGTTAGGTTAGGTTAGGTTAGGTTAGGTTAGGTTAGGTTAGGTTGGGGTGCGAAGTCAGGAAACCTCCACGCGGTGCACCCTGGGCAACGGCGCGTCGATCACGTTGATCGGCGCGACGGCTAATATCCTGACAGCAGTTGGTTGGCGGTCGTCGTCTGTTGCGGCGATCGTCGTCCTCTTTTGGTGGGCCCGTTCATCGGGCGACTCCCGGTTCTGTCCTGGGGGTGTCGACGGGCTCGGTGTGCGCTAACCCCGCCCCGAGCAGGCAGTGGGGGGGAACCTTTCTCTTCCGCTGTCGCCGTCGCAGATCGTAATCCGGTATGGAGGTCCGTGGTCATGTCTCGCGCTCCTGCCGGACCGAGGGTCTTGGCTTAACCGCCCGGACCGCGAGGGAGAAAACCTCTATAAAAAGTTACCCCGAATCCCAAGCGGCGGCGCACCGCGAGGGGATGCATGGCCGATGGGTAGTTCGGTCACTAGTGCGACCCCCGCCAGAGTACCTGCCGACCCTCTTGGCGGGTTACGTTAGGCTTACCCAGGTACAGGGGGCTCTGCCTGGGTGGACTCTTTATTTCCCCCACACTCGTGGGAACAACAATGGAATCCTTGAAAAATAAACAACCAATAGTTTTATTGACGAAGTTGCCTCCTCCTGCCACAGATTCTGGGGTAGGAGAGGCGGAGATCGAAGGGCGCAAGCCTGTCGATGGTGATGTTGTGGTGGAGCGTGTGGGTGAGAAGCCCACAGAGGTGGAGGCCGAGTTTGTCAGGCCTCAAGCGATGTGTGTGGACTCAGAGTCCAGTGAGAGTTGCGCCTCACTGCGCAACAGAAAACTCTGGAGGCGACACTCTCAGCGCTCCAGGGGCGGTCGTTCGCTTCACACAAGCGACACCGACGAGCCGGCGCCAAAAGCGCAAGCTATTGATGGTCGGGGTAGAGGGGGTCCGCCCTCGATCAGCGACGTCGTTGTCCTCAGGAAGACGCCAAGACAGCGCGACTTCCTGAAGCGCGAGGAGGCCCGCCAAAAGGCGGAAAACGAATTGACGGAACAGCTCCGTTCCATCGAGTCGTTGGCGGCTAATGAGGCGGACCCTACTGGGATAGTTTTGCGGGATGACCTCAGGAACTGTGGACAGATCGTGAGGTCAATTGTGAAGAAATCCGGCAACCTGAAAGGGACCTCTCAAAAGGCCCTTAACTATGTGACTGATGTCATAACTCAATACGTCAATCAGTCTGACTCTACTGTAGTCTGTCGCCTCGAAAATGAGGTCAAGAAGTGGCGGGAGAATAGTGCCCGCGTTGAAGCTGCTATGAAGCAGCTTCAAGAAGAGAACTCCTCTCTCCGGCGCCGCCTCGAGGACCTGGAGGCATCCTCGAGCCAACAACAGACTGAGGAGATGTTGAGGTTGGTAGAGGCGCGAGTCCAGGCCAGGATGGAGTCGTTCCTCGCTGGACCAGCTCAGAGGCCGCCTCTGGCACATGAACGGCGGACCACTCCTGGGGACATCCCACTCCCTGTGCAGGATGGACTTGTGGGTGGAACACCCCCGCCCACTTCTTTCAAAGGGAAGGGGAAAGGAAAGGGGAAGAGGACAGTCCAATCCATTCCCCTGGACCCTACTCCCGTAGCCGGGCCCTCAAAAGCGCCGCCGCAAGCCGTTGCAGGTCCTTCTTCGGCTCCGGCGACAGGCACTGCTGCACCAAGTTTGAAGGACACAATAATAAAGAAGGTGGTAACTGCCCCAAAGCCTCCAAAGGGCAAAAAGAATACACCGGCGCCCATAGCGCAACCCGCTCCGGAGCCCCGTCCACTGCCGTCAGCCCCAGCATCGACCGAAACCCCTTGGGTTTTAGTGGCCAGCAGGAGGACAAAAAAGGCCAAAGTCGCTGCAGCACCAACGGCGAGTCCGCAGCCGCAGAACCCGCCACGCCGGGCGGAACCAAAATTGCGGCCACCGCGCTCCGCGGCAGTGGTCATTACACTGACGCCAGCAGCAATATCCAAGGGGCTCACATACAAGAGTGTTTTGACTGATGCCCAGAGTAGGGTAAACCTCACCGGCCTGGATATTACTAGGTTGCGGCCGAAGTTTGCGGCAACGGGTGCGCCTATGTACGAGGTACCCGGGGCCAACTCCGAAGAGAGGGCCGACTCCCTTGCCACTAGATTAAGGGAGTGCTTCAATGGGTCGGAGGACGTCCGTATCTCGCGGCCCACAAAAACAGTAGAACTGCGGCTGACGGAGCTCGATTACACGGCTACGTCTGAATCAGTCGCAGCGGCCCTCTCCGAGGTCGGTGAGTGTTCAATAGAGAGCGTAAAGGTGGGAAAAATTCGTCCCGATCGCTCCGGGGTGGGTACGGCGTGGGTGAGGATGCCCATCAAGGCAGCCCAGAAGGTCAAGGCGGGCCGCCTTCGTATTGGGTGGACGGTGCCTCGAGTGACGGTGCTCGAGGCGAGGCCCCTAAGGTGTTTCCGGTGCCTGGAGTCTGGGCACGTCCGGGAGCGCTGCGACTGCGCAGTGGACCGTAGCACACTATGCTACCGCTGCGGTCAAGAGGGCCACAAGGCCCGCGAGTGTAGCGTCGCGCCGAACTGCGTAGTCTGCGCAGCTTCCGGTAAGCCCGCCGGGCACCAACTCGGGGGAAAGGCATGTCCTGCCTCCTCCCGTAAAACCCGTCGCCGCCCGCGAAGAAGACCGGCTGACGCTGAGGCTACGGCCCAGCAGCAGTCGGCAAGCCCACCACAAGGGGTGGCCGAGATGGAAGGTGTAGAAGAGATCGCCCAGTAATGGACCTAAAAATCCTCCAGGCGAACATCAACCACTGCGCCCGGGCCCAGGACCTGTTGTCCCAAAGCCTGGCGCAGTGGTTGGTGCAAGTGGCCGTGGTCGCCGAGCCGTATTTCGTCCCGCCCAGAGACAACTGGGCCGGGGACCTCGACGGTTCGGTGGCCATCATCACCCAGGGTGCCGCAGGCTCCCCGCCCTTCGAAAAAGTAGCGAAGGGCCAGGGATGCGTCGCGGCTCTGTTGGGAGACGTATGGGTTGTAGGAGTTTATTTCTCTCCCAACAGACCCCTCTACGAATTCGAGGCTTTTCTCGTTCGATTGGGGGCCCTGGTGGAACAAGGCCAACCTCACCCGGCGATCGTCGCCGGCGACTTCAACGCCAAATCCGTGGTGTGGGGTTCGCCGGCGACCGACGTTCGCGGTGAGGTCCTGGAGGACTGGGCGATCTCGGTCGGCCTGGTCGTCCTGAATAGGGGGTCGGTGGACACGTGCGTGCGGCACAACGGCGGGTCTATTGTTGATTTGTCGTTTGCGAGTCCCGCCGTCGCACGTCGTGTCCGGGGCTGGAGAGTCCTCGTGGGCGTGGAGACGTTGTCGGACCATCGCTACATTAGGTTCGACGTCTCCGCGTCCCCGAGTATCCAGCCCAGTGGTGGACCGAGTGCCCCTAATCAGGACGGCCCGCGGTGGGTTTTACGTCGCCTCGATAAAGAGGCCCTAGGGTTGGCCGCTCTGGTCGTGTCGTGGCTCCCCGTGCCGGACGGGCCGGTACGGGTCGAGCAGGAGGCGGATTGGTTCGGGGTGGCAATGTCGGACATTTGCGACGCCGCCATGCCCCGAGCCCTCCGTCGTTCGTCGCGGCGGCAGGTGTACTGGTGGTCGGCGGAGTTAGCGCAGTTGCGCGCGTCTTGCGTGGCTGCGCGCCGTCGATTCGCCAGGCATCGCCGTCGCCGATTGAGGGCGGACGATCACGCAGACCAAGAGCGGCAGCTCTACGGCCTCTATAAGGAGGCGAAGAGAGCGCTGCGGGTGGCCGTTCACAGGGCCAAGGTTGCGGCTAGGAAGGAGTTTCTGGAGACTCTCGACGGTGACCCGTGGGGGCGCCCCTATCGCTTGGTTATGAACAAGCTTCGACCAGCGGCGCCCCCACTGTCGCAGAGTCTCCGGCCAGACTTGCTGGCCAACGTCGTCGCGACCTTGTTTCCGGCCACCGAGGAGACCACTCCTCCACCGATGGCGCCACCGGAAGTGGCGTCGTCGTCGTATGAGACTTCGGCAAGGGAAATCCCGGAGGTTTCGCCCGCTGAGATGCGGGCGGTAGTGCTTCGGCTGCGGAGCAAAAACACGGCCCCAGGGCTCGATGGCATCCCTGGGAGGGCCTTGGTGCTAGCTCTCGAGCACCTGGGTCCGAGGCTCCGCAGTTTGTTCTCCGCCTGTTTGGAGCAGGGCGTCTTCCCGGCGCGTTGGAAAACCGGGAAGCTCGTCCTGCTGAAGAAGGAAGGAAGACCCGCAGAGTCGCCGTCGGCCTACCGGCCCATCGTGCTGCTCGACGAGGTCGCCAAACTTTTCGAGCGTATAGTTCATGCTCGCCTCGTCGAGCACCTCGATAGGGTCGGTCCGAACTTGGCCGACGAACAATACGGATTCAGGAGGGGACGTTCCACCGTCCACGCGATTCTGCGGGTGAAGGCACAGGCGGAGGATGCAGTGGCCAGAGGCAGTGTAGTGATAGCAGTATCGTTGGATATCTCCAACGCCTTCAACTCGCTGCCCTGGCCCTGCATCTACGAAGCACTGCGGTACCACGTGGTGCCACCCTATCTCCGGCGTCTGGTGCACGCGTACCTTTCAGATAGGTACGTGGTGTATCCGGGCGCCGACGGGTGGCACCGAAGAGCGATGTCGTGCGGTGTTCCACAGGGCTCGGTTTTGGGCCCTCTCCTGTGGAACATCGGGTACGACTGGGTGCTCCGTGGTGCCAATCTCCGGGGAGTCGACGTGACTTGTTACGCGGACGACACGCTGGTCACGGCGACATCTGGGACTTTCCAGGATGCCGCAGTATTGGCGGCGGCGGGCGCCGGCCAAGTTGTAGGTCGTATACGACGCTTAGGTTTGAAGGTGGCCCTTGAAAAGACCGAGGCCATTTGTTTCCACGGGCCTCGGAAAGGGCCACCGGCCGGTGCCCACATCGTTGTGGAGGGGGTGCGAATTCCCATCGGCAAGAGCATGAAGTATTTGGGTTTGGTCTTGGATAGCCGATGGGAATTTCGCACCCACTTTGAAAAGATGAGGACGAAACTGTCCCGGGCAGCGGGCGCTCTTTCTAGCCTGCTGCCCAACCTGGAAGGTCCTGGCATCCCTTGCCGAAGGTTATACCACGGAGTCGTGCGGTCCATGGCCCTGTATGGCAGTCCCGTTTGGGCTGATTCCCTGAGCGATCGCTGCGTTGCGCTTTTGCGCAATCCTCAACGTGTAGTAGCGCAGCGAGCGATCAGGGCATACCGCACGGTCTCGTACGAGGCGGCTTGCATGTTGGCCGGATTCCTGCCCTGGGATCTGGACGCCCGATCCCTGTCCGATGCTTTTCATTGGCGGGAGGAGGCGTTCAGTCGCGGGCAGCGTCCGGCCCTGAAGGAGGTGGAGGCCATGAGGGCCTCCTTACGGCGAGCCGCCGTGGAGGAGTGGCGTCTCAGGCTGGAGGCCCCGTCAGCGGGGCTGAGGGTCGTAGTGGCAGTGCGCCCGGTCTTTGCCGAGTGGCTAGACAGGCGCCACGGCCCGGCTACATTTCGATTGACACAGATGCTCACCGGACATGGTTGCTTCGGTGAGTATCTGTGTCGAATTGTTGGCACGGAGGTGTCGGCCGTGTGTCACCATTGTGACAACTGCCCGCTGGATACGGCCCAGCACACACTGGAGTTTTGCCCAGCCTGGGACGAGGAGCGCAGCGCTCTCAGATCAGTCGTCGGAGGAGACCTCTCGTTGCCGGCCGTGGTAGCTTCCATGGTCGGCAGTCGGGAGGCCTGGCGTGCGGTGGCCCACTTCTGCGAGGTGGTCCTCTCGCAGAAGGAGAGTGCCGAGAGGGATCGGGAGCGCGAAGATCCCTCCCGCCGCCAGAGGAGACGAAGGAGGCGCCGGGTGGACGACTGACCGGCGTCTCCCGCCCTGTGGATTGGGGGCGTTTGGAGAATTCCACCACGGTATCCCCTGCCTGTCGTAAAAGGCGACTAATAGGGGCCACCGGGGGTCACGGGCGGGCAGCAGGGGGCTGTCCGTCATTACACACTATATTGTTGTGACCCCCGTGATGGACGGCAGCGTGGCTGGTTGGCCTCACGCTGCCGTAGACGCTGAGAGCGTCCTTCGGTGCGCGGGGGCGTCTGAGCCCCCCCATAACAGGAGACGGGCCGCACCAGGCGGCACCGCGCAGGGGCGGTTGCGGACGACAACTTAGACATTCGTCAGAGGAAGCCCGCAGCCGTCCCTAATGCGCCGAAGAAGGCCACCGCGGAGTTTTGGTTGGTATGCCGTGCGGTGTACATAGGTTAGGGACTCGGCCCGGCGGTCGCCCGATGTTTTCCATCTCTCCGGGCGGCTCAACGCCGGGTCGTAAGGCACGGTGACCCCAACATAACCGCTCGGTCGCCCCCCATGAAGGCCGGGCGGTAGTGGTAACGCACTTTCTCCGCGAAACCAAAAAAAAAAAAAAAAAAAAAAAAAAAAAAGGTTAGGTTAGGTTAGGTTAGGTTAGGTTGGGGTGCGAAGTCAGGAAACCTCCACGCGGTGCACCCTGGGCAACGGCGCGTCGATCACGTTGATCGGCGCGACGGCTAATATCCTGACAACCGTTGGTTGGCGGTCGTCGTCTGTTGCGGCGATCGTCGTCCTTTTTTGGTGGGCCCGTTCATCGGGCGACTCCCGGTTCTGTCCCGGGGGTGTCGACGGGCTCGGTGTGCGCTAACCCCGCCCCGAGCAGGCAGTGGGGGGGACTCTTTCTCTCCCGCTGTCGCCGTCGCAGATCGTAATCCGGTATGGAGGTCCGTGGTCACGTCTCGCGCTCCTGCTGGACCGAGGGTCTTGGCTTAACCGCCCGGACCGCGAGGGAGAAAACCTCTATAAAAAGTTACCCCGAATCCCAAGCGGCGGCGCACCGCGAGGGGATGCATGGCCGATGGGTAGTTCGGTCACTAGTGCGACCCCCGCCAGAGTAACTGCCGACCCTCTTGGCGGGTTACGCTAGGCTTACCCAGGTACAGGGGGCTCTGCCTGGGCGGACTTTTATTTCCCCCATACTCGTGGGAACAACATGGCAAATTTAATCCCGAAAATAATTTTGACGCGATTGCCTACACCAGTTTCTGGTTCTGGGACTGGAGAGGCGGAGTTTGAAGACAGACCATCGGGGGGCACAGACCCCAAAGAGGCGCAAAAAAGGCCGGCGAAATCCGACTCAGAGTCGGAGTCTCATCGTCCGCGCTCAAGGCGACGAAGTAGCCAGAGAGCTCGACTGTGGCAGCATTCTGCCACTGATGAGGCGCGCACGCGATCTCCACTCTCTAGTGGGGACGAGAGCTCCGAGCTGTGCTCGGGGAAGCGGAGTGCTGGTCCAGCAAAGTCCAAGGCGAGGGCTCGTAAAGAGGTGACCGCCCAACGGCGAACAAAGGAGGTGACAGCGGAAAGGCTCCGTTTCCTTAAGTCACCGTTGCCGGGGAGTACCTTGGAGGGGGACGAATCCCGCATTATTCTTAGGGATGACCTGAGAGAATGCGGGAATGTCATAAAGAGGGTTGCTTTAAGATCGGGCAACCTTAAGGGGACATTCCAAAAGTCCCTAAATATGGTCCACGATATTATTACGATGTTCGTGGACCAGCCGCAGTCGGAAGCAGTGGCTCGCCTTGAGGAAGCGGCTAAAGTCTGGCGGGAGCGAAGTGCTCGCCTTGAAGTGGAAATGGCCACTCTTAAGGAAGAAAATGCCTCCCTTCGCCGTCGCCTCGATGGTATGGAGCACCTCGAGGCACGTCTGACGGCTAGGTTTGAGGCGGCCCTTCAGGGACCCACGCCAAGGCCGTCATTGGCTCACGAGGTGGCACGGCAGAGCCCAGTAGCGACTCCCCTGCCAGTTCAGGGCGGATTCGTGGGGGGTGTTTCCCAACCCTCTACCGTCAAGGGAAAGGGAAAAGGAAAACGGAAGGGAGCATCTCAGCGTGCTTCCTCACCTGTTCCACCTACTGTGGCAGGTCCCTCTGGCGTTCCACCGCCTCCAGTGGCTGGGCCATCCAAGGCACCTGTGACGGTGCCTCCTGTGCCGCAGACTGCCGCGCCTCCAACGAAACCCCAAAAGGGGAAAAATAATAAATCAGGAGGTGCGGCCGTAAAGAAGGCCCAGCCTCCCCCGGAGCCCCGTCCGTTACCGCCGGCCCCGGCGTCTTTAGAGACTCCGTGGTCCGTTGTGATGGGCAAGAAGAAGAGGGCCAGGTCTGACGCGGTAACGGCTGCAAACCAGCAACAACCACCGCGCCGGTCCGAGCCAAGACTCCGTCCACCGCGGTCCGCTGCCGTCGTAATCTCATTGACGCCGGCGGCTATTGAGAGGGGGTTGTCGTACGTTCAGGTCCTGACGGACGCCCAAACGAAGGTGGACCTCACCGGCCTGGAAATAGACCGGCTGAAGCCGAAGTTTACGGCCACGGGCGCCCCGATGTATGAAGTGCCCGGGGTCAATTCGGAGCAGAAGGCAGACTCCCTTGCCGCCAGGCTAAAGGAGTGTTTTGCTGGGTCGAAAGATATTCGTATCTCTCGGCCCACCAAGTTTGCAGAACTGCGAGTCTCGGAGCTGGACTATACAGCCACTCCCGAGACAGTCGCGGCGGCCCTCTGCAGAGTCGGTGAGTGCGGTGAAGAGACGGTGAAAGTGGGCCAGATCCGTCGAGACCGCTGTCGTGTGGGGGCGGTGTGGGCGAAGATGCCGGTAAAAGCGGCACAAAAGGTTAAGGCGGGCTGCCTGAAGATAGGCTGGGTTGTTGCTCGGGTGACCGTGCTCGAATCACGCCCGTTGCAGTGTTACCGCTGTCTCGAGCGCGGTCACGTCCGGGACAAGTGTGACTGTCCCACAGACCGCAGCGACCTGTGCTATCGCTGCGGGAAGTCGGGTCACATAGCTCGGCAGTGCGAAGCTGAGCCGAGCTGTGCCATTTGTGCAGCTGCCGGCAAGCCCGCTGGACACCGAGTCGGAGGGAAGGTGTGCCCCAGCTCCTCCCGCCGCTCCCGGCGCCGCCCACGTACACGTCCTGCTGCCCCTGTGGGTACAACCCAGACGCAGCAGGCGAGCCCATTGCAGGCCGAGATGGAAGGTGTAGAAGAGATCGCCCAGTAATGGACCTGAAGATCCTCCAGGCGAACATCAACCACTGCGCCCGGGCCCAGGACCTATTGTCCCAAAGCCTGGCGCAGTGGTCGGTGCAAGTGGCCGTGGTCGCCGAGCCGTACTTTGTCCCGCCCAGGGATAACTGGGCCGGGGACCTCGACGGTTCGGTGGCCATCATCACCCAGGGTGCCGCGGGCTCCCCGCCCTTCGAAAAAGTAGCGAAGGGCCAGGGATGCGTCGCGGCTCTGTTGGGAGACGTATGGTTTGTAGGAGTTTATTTCTCCCCCAACAGACCCCTCTACGAGTTCGAGTCCTTTCTCGTTCGACTGGGGGCCCTGGTGGAGCAAGGCCAACCTCACCCGGCGATCGTCGCCGGCGACTTCAACGCCAAATCCGTGGTGTGGGGTTCGCCGGCGACCGACGTTCGCGGTGAGGTCCTGGAGGACTGGGCGATCTCTGTCGGCCTGGTCGTCCTGAATAGGGGGTCGGTGGACACGTGCGTGCGGCACAACGGCGGGTCGATTGTCGATCTTTCGTTTGCGAGCCCCGCCGTTGCACGTCGTGTCCGGGGCTGGAGAGTCCTCGTGGGCGTGGAGACGTTGTCGGACCATCGCTACATAAGGTTCGACGTCTCCGCGTCCCCGAGTATCCAGCCCAGTGGTGGACCGAGTGCCCCTAATCAGGACGGCCCGCGGTGGGTGTTACGTCGCCTCGATAAAGAGGCCCTAGTGTTGGCCGCTCTGGTCGTGTCGTGGCTCCCCGTGCCGGACGGGCCGGTACGGGTCGAGCAGGAGGCGGAGTGGTTCGGGGTGGCAATGTCGGACGTTTGCGACGCCGCCATGCCCCGAGCCCTCCGCCGTTCGCCGCGGCGGCAGGTGTACTGGTGGTCGGCGGAGTTAGCGCAGTTGCGCGCGTCTTGCGTGGCTGCGCGCCGTCGATTCGCCAGGCATCGCCGTCGCCGATTGAGGGCGGACGATCACGCAGACCAGGAGCGGCAGCTCTACGGCCTCTACAAGGAGGCGAAGAGAGCGCTGCGGGTGGCCGTTCACAGGGCCAAGGTCGCGGCAAGGAAGGAATTTCTGGAGACTCTCGACGGTGACCCGTGGGGGCGCCCCTATCGCTTGGTTATGAACAAGCTTCGACCAGCGGCGCCCCCACTGTCGCAGAGTCTCCGGCCAGACTTGCTGGCCAACGTCGTCGCGACCTTGTTTCCGGCCACCGAGGAGACCACTCCTCCACCGATGGCGCCACCGGAAGTGGCGTCATCGTCGTACGAGACTTCGGCAAGGGAAATCCCGGAGGTTTCGCCCGCTGAGATGCGGGCGGTAGTGCTTCGGCTGCGGAGCAAAAACACGGCCCCAGGGCTCGATGGCATCCCTGGGAGGGCCTTGGTGCTAGCTCTCGAGCACCTGGGTCCGAGGCTCCGCAGTTTGTTCTCCGCCTGTTTAGAGCAGGGCGTCTTCCCGGCGCGTTGGAAAACCGGGAAGCTCGTCCTGCTGAAGAAGGAAGGAAGACCCGCAGAGTCGCCGTCGGCCTACCGGCCCATCGTGCTGCTCGACGAGGTCGCCAAACTTTTCGAGCGTATAGTTCATGCTCGCCTCGTCGAGCACCTCGATAGGGTCGGTCCGAACTTGGCCGATGAACAATACGGATTCAGGAGGGGACGTTCCACCGTCCACGCGATTCTGCGGGTGAAGGCACAGGCGGAGGATGCAGTGGCCAGAGGCAGTGTAGTGATAGCGGTATCGTTGGATATCTCCAACGCCTTCAACTCGCTGCCCTGGCCCTGCATCCACGAAGCACTGCGGTACCACGTGGTGCCACCCTATCTCCGGCGTCTGGTGCACGCGTACCTTTCTAACAGGGACGTGGTGTATCCGGGCGCCGACGGGTGGCACCGAAGAGCGATGTCGTGCGGTGTTCCACAGGGCTCGGTTTTGGGCCCTCTCCTGTGGAACATCGGGTACGACTGGGTGCTCCGTGGTGCCAATCTCCGGGGCGTCGGCGTCACATGTTACGCCGACGACACGCTAGTGACAGCGGTTTCTGGGACCTTCCAGGATGCCGCAATCCTGGCGGCGGAGGGCACCGGCGACGTCGTGCGTCGCATCCAACGACTTGGTTTGAAGGTGGCCCTTCAAAAGACCGAGGCCATTTGTTTTCATAGGCCTCGGAAAGGGCCACCGGTCGGTGCCCACATCGTTGTTGAGGGGGTGCGGATTCCCATCGGCAAGAACATGAAATATTTGGGATTGATTTTGGATAGCCGATGGGAATTTCGCACCCATTTCGAAAAGATTAGGACAAAACTGTCCCGGGCAGCGGGCGCTCTTTCCAGCCTGCTGCCCAACCTGGAAGGTCCTGGCATCCCTTGCCGAAGGTTATACCACGGAGTCGTGCGGTCCATGGCCCTGTATGGCAGCCCCGTTTGGGCTGATTCCCTGAGCAACCGCTGCGTCGCGCTCTTGCGCAATCCTCAGCGTGTAGTGGCGCAGCGGGCGATCAGGGCATACCGCACGGTCTCGTACGAGGCGGCTTGTATGTTGGCCGGATTCCTGCCCTGGGATCTGGACGCCCGATCCCTGTCCGATGCTTTCCATTGGCGGGAGGAGGCGTTCAGACGCGGGCAGCGTCCGGCCCTGAAGGAGGTGGAGGCCAAGAGGGCCTCCTTACGGCGAGCCGCCGTGGAGGAGTGGCGTCTCAGGCTGGAGGCCCCGTCAGCGGGGCTGCGGGTCGTAGCGGCAGTGCGCCCGGTCTTTGCCGAGTGGCTAGACAGGCGCCACGGCCCAGCTACATTTAGATTGACACAGATACTCACCGGGCATGGTTGCTTCGGTGAGTATCTGTGTCGTATTGTTGGCACAGAGGTGTCGGCCGTGTGTCACCATTGTGACAACTGCCCGCTGGATACGGCCCAGCACACACTGGAGTTTTGCCCAGCCTGGGACGAGGAGCGCAGCGCTCTCAGAGCAGTCGTCGGAGGAGACCTCTCGTTGCCGGCCGTGGTCGCTTCCATGGTCGGCAGTCGGGAGGCCTGGCGTGCGGTGGCCCACTTCTGCGAGGTGGTCCTCTCGCAGAAGGAGAGTGCCGAGAGGGATCGGGAGCGCGAAGATCCCTCCCGCCGCCAGAGGAGACGAAGGAGGCGCCGGGTGGACGACTGACCGGCGTCTCCCGCCCTGTGGATTGGGGGCGTTTGGAGAATTCCACCACGGTATCCCCTGCCTGTCGTAAAAGGCGACTAATAGGGGCCACCGGGGGTCACGGGCGGGCGGCAGGGGGCTGTCCGTCATTACACAATATTGTTGTGACCCCCGTGATGGACGGCAGCGTGGCTGGTTGGCCTCACGCTGCCGTAGACGCTGAGAGCGTCCTTCGGTGCGCGGGGGCATCTGAGCCCCCCCCCCCATAACAGGAGACGGGCCGCACCAGGCGGCACTGCGCAGGGGCGGTTGCGGACGACAACTTAGACATTCGTCAGAGGAAGCCCGCAGCCGTCCCTAATGCGCCGAAGATGGCCACCGCGGAGTTTTAGTTGGTATGCCGTGCGGTGTACATAGGTTAGGGACTCGGCCCGGCGGTCGCCCGATGTTTTCCATCTCTCCGGGCGGCTCAACGCCGGGTCGTAAGGCACGGTGACCCCAACATAACCGCTCGGTCGCCCCCCACGAAGGCCGGGCGGTAGTGGTAACACACTTTCTCCGCGAAACCAAAAAAAAAAAAAAAAAAAAAAAAGGTTAGGTTAGGTTAGGTTTTTTTTTTTTTTTTTTTTTTTTTTTTTTTTTTTTTATTTGTGAGGCTCTGCGCCTCACCCTCGTTCCCCCTATCCAGGACAAGGGATTTTGGTATTTCTTTTTTTTTTTGTTTTATTTCTTATATTTATTGATTTACATCTTAAGCTTATTTCTATTTCGCTAATTATTCGTATCCTAATTACACATTAATCTATTTATCTTATTCTATTTGTCCCGTTTTCATCTATCACCTAGTCTTAATTACTAATTATATATAATCTTAATTATATACTTAGTAATCCTAGTTATGACTTATTTCTATTGTTAACCTTACTTACTATTTTATTACAATACTTTAAGAACTTATTCACTATCAATTTGTTTTTTAATATTTTGTGTATGGTACTTATATCTAGTTTACATTCTATACTATTTTCTAAGTCAAATCGTTCCACTGCGTGGATGGGACATTCGAGTAGGAGGTGTGGGACCGTCTCCTGTACGTCAGGGTCACATTGGCACGCCGGGCTCTCCTTGCACTTGAACCGATGCAAGTACTCGGAGAAACCGCCGTGCCCCGTGAACACCTGCGTCAGTATCGGATCCAGGACGATCCGCCTTACGACCCTGTGCGCCTCGACAGCGTCCGGAAAGAACAGCTTCGTCACCGAAGCCGTCTCTCCGTCCGCATATCTCCGGCTCCATTCGTCAATCGAGTCCTGTCGGATCTGTCGCTTGACGAATGAAACCGGAGGTTAGGTTAGGTTAGGTTAGGTTAGGTTTTTTTTTTTTTTTTTGTAGACCCTGCGGTCAACACCGGGGAGACCTGCTAACGGTATACAGTGAATCCCGCGGCTTAGCGACCGCAGGGGCTTGGAGAGGGAGTGGGAGAGGGGAGGGTTAGGTATGTGGTAAATAAAATTTTTTATTCTCTGTTTAGTCGTGTACTCTGATAGTGTTTCAAGTGTACTCTGGAGGGGCCTAGAAAGGAGCGGAAAAGGAAAGTGGAAGGGAAAGTGGTGGAAGGGAGGAAGGTTCCCAGGATGGGCGGAAGAGAAGGTGTCAGGAATGTTCGCGGAACCCTCAAAGGCCTCGAATGTGTTATACAACCAAGAGGTACACACACTGAACTGTGTGCCACAGCCCGCGACAAATCTCCCCCCATGCATGGGCGTGCATCTAGTGTGAAGACCCAGCGCACAAGAATTGCCTGAGGGGGCGGTTAGGTTTTTTTTTTTTTGTAGACCCTGCAGTCAACACCGGGGAGACCTGCTATCGGTATACAGTGAATCCCGCGGCTTAGCGACCGCAGGGGCCTGGGAAGGGAGTGGGAGAGGGGAGGATTATGGGTTGGGAATTATGTAGGTATGGTAAATAAAATTTATTCTCTGTGTAGTCGTGTACTCTGATAGTGTTTCAAATGTACTCTGAGCCGGCGATATTGAAATTTCATTTATGTGTGAAATATTGTTCTTATAAAGGTGTTTTTGCATACTAGGTAAGTTGTGATTTATGTTAGTTAACTTTTACGTTAATCGCCGGTGTAATTATAAAATTGATTAAGATGTGTTTATGTAATGAGATAGGTGAGGTGAGTTGGAGATGGAGTAGTTCATAGTTGGTGTTATTAATTTCGTATTAGTGTGATTTTTTTTTTTTTTTTTTTTTTTTTTTTTTTTTTTTTTTTTTTTTCTCTGTTCAATTCAAAGAAACAAAATAACAATAAAGTTCTTATCAATATACATATGTAGTAAAAGGTCGATAGGCTCTTTGTTATTGGGACAGCGTGAGGGCCACCCTCACTGAGGGCCACCCTCACGCTGTCCGGCATTGCATAAATATCTAGGACTTAACTTAGGTTAGTGAAAACGTGATACGAGGTGATGTTGCGTGGTATAATTATATTAACAATATTTACAGTGCGAAGTATGGTGCCTAACTGACAATAAAAGAAAGATGGTGTTCGTACTACTAACTTAACTATCGTATTTGTGTTATGTGCGTATTTTTTTTTTTTTTTTTTCCAATTCAATTCAAAGATCCAATTCAGAACAAAATAACAATGAAGTTCTTATCAATAATCAGACATACAATTAACTGGACGCTTAGTTATTGGACGGCATGAGAGCGAGCGGGCAACCCTCATGCCACCCAATAGTGGCTTTAAGATTTGGGATTTAACATATATTTGTTGCAGCATTGATACGAGGTGGTGTTGTTTAAAGCTAGATCTATTCTATACATATGTAGTGAAAGGTCAATAGGTTTCACTTTGTTTTATTGGGACAAAGTGATGGCGTGAGGGCCACCCTCACGCTGTCCGGCATTGCTTAAATATCTAGGACTTAACTTATGTTAGTGAAAACGTGATACGAGGTGATGTTGCGTGGTATAATAATATTCACAATATTTACAGTGCGAAGCATGATGCCTGACTAACAATAAAAGGAAAATGGTGTTCTTATCATATTTGTGTTATGTGCGCCTTTTTTTTTTTTTTTTTTTTTTTTTTTTTTTTTTTTTTTTTATATAAATATTATTTATTATATATGAGCAGAGCGTTAGAGAGACCGTGGCGGGTTAATAGAAAAGTTTTTTTTTTTTTTTTTTTTTTTTTTTTTTTTTTTTTTTTTTGTTTCCTTATAGCTATCTTACAACTAATGCCTACCATTATGTACAAAATAATATTTACAAAACCGGATATACACAGGCTGATCCCGGAACGCGGCCCACTCACGTGAGCCACTATAGCGGGTTTTAGCGCCCGTGTATGGTGGTCGCTATCCGGGCGGATACAGATGGTATCCTACCACCAGCAATGGTCTTGTGTAGAGTAAGTCGCGTGTTGAGTGTTTGAGTATGTATATATGTATGTGTGTTATTGAGTAGCGGGTGTGACACACAGTATGTTTACTGGTTCGGCCCGATTGCACTATTATATTCATATAACATACGCTATGCGTTGCGTCCCGGTTACAGTCAGCCGTTATCAGCCGAAATCAGCCCACGCAGGCTGATTCTAGCTGATTTTGCTGCATTTGCAGTCAGCCAAATCAGCCAAATCAGCCTCCGTCAGCCAAATGCAGCAAACCGCTGCTGATGAAGGCTGATTTTACTGAGTCTGTTAATGTAACTGATATATTTATGTGGCAGATAAGGGTGTGTATTATGAAGAGTGTATGAGAGATGTATAGTTAGGGGTGTGCATTCCCCTGTAACTATTATGCATCTTAAGACCAGTTTGAATTGGTATTGTTAAATACTATGTTCTATTAAACTAACTATTCTACATATAAATAAGCACTGGTGACGCTGCAATGTCGCAACCGAGTCGTAGCTTATGAAGCGTTGTACTCCTTCAGTTGCAACACCACAGCGTGCACCAGTCGATTGAGTGACTCTATACATTTATCATTGTTGGTTAAATCCATAATATTGTAGGGATTGAGGTCGAAATGATGGCACGTTGCCTCGTGGCGCTGGCGATCTGCTGCGAAGCGCGGGCAGTTCTGTAGCAGGTGTTTGAAGTTTTGTGTCTTGTCGGGGCTACACGGGCACTTGTCTGTGGATGTGATGCCGAAGCGATGCAGATATTGTAGGCAGTATCCGTGGCCGGTGAGTATTTGAGTCCACGAAAAGTCCAACTTGATGGTGTTCTTGAGTTTTATGATCGCTTCTAAGTTGGGAAGAATATTGCGTGTATGCTGACCTTGTTCGCTGTTAAGGTAAATGGTATTGCTTTCTTTGCGGTTATTTTCCTTAGTTGTGTATTTAACGTGACTAATTGGGAAGTGTGTGTAATAATAGGATTTGTGCGAGTGCGCTGCCGCCTTAGCCGCCGCATCCGCCTCCTCGTTGCCAGCAATGCCCACATGCGCCTTGACCCATATGAAGTTGATGTTGTTATTCTGTTGTTTCATATTGTTGCGGATGTGATGAATTTGGGCGACAAATGGATTAGTGCTATTACCGTTTCTGATCTCGTGGGTAGCACTCATGGAGTCGGTGAGTATTGAGACTTTGTTCAAATGATTTTCCGCTGCCCATTCGCAGGCCTTGGTAATAGCCAGCAGCTCCGCCTGGTAAACCGTACAACTGGCATGCAACTTATACTTTTTTGTTATTTTAATGCCATTAGTTTGTATGGCAACAAAGGCGGCACCAACACGGTGGTCATCCTTGCTTCCATCTGTGTAAATTGCCGTCATGGTGTCAGTTAGCAGCCGCTCGACATCATGTTGTGTGAGTGCCATAGGTATGTCCAGGGTTTCGCGCAAGGCAGGGTGTAGTAGTTCATGGGGTGGCACGTGCTTTTCAAGCGTGATGTCGTGTGGTAGTGAGTTGGTGGTGTGTGTTAGTCTGGCCATTTCCACATTGGCAGTTTCTTGTACCTTGAGATGTAAGGGTGTGAGCGCCGCGAGCGCTATCGCCGCAGTGCCGGAAATGGTTCTAAAGCCCCGTATGATTTTGATGGCAAATCTTCTCTGGAACGCTTTCAGTTCGTTTTGTATATGTAAATAATTGGTGGCCTGGTGCCAAATGCCAGCCGCATAGGTGATAGTTGGTTCGATTACATGTTTATAGATTATTCTGATGTTGTCGGAGTGAATGCCCCAAGTCGGCCTTACAAATTTGCACAGGCTGTTGTAAATGCGCTGGGCTTTTTGTATCGAGTGGCGTACGTGGCTAGTGAACTTAAGGTTTTTGTCTAAGACCACGCCTAGCAACTTAAGCTCGTTCTGGAACTGGAGTGGTTGTTGTTGCATATGAATGGCCGCCCGTCTGGCCTTAGGTGTGAAGGGCGTAAGTTGGGTTTTGCTTGGGCCAAATCTTAGTTTAACTCGGTTTCCCCAGGTGGCAATCTGGTCCAGAGCTGTATTTGTAATAGTTTGAAGTTCGTTCACCTTTTTAGCCTGGGTCACCAAAAAGACGTCATCCGCGAACGCTTGAATATGGCAACCGTTGGGTAAGTTACTGGTCAACAGGCTATCTAGTATTAGATTCCAGAACAGAGGGCCCAATACGGACCCTTGTACACATCCTCTGTTAGTGGTTTTAGTGATGCTGATGTCGGCGTAGTTGAGTGTGACCGACCGGTCGATGAGGTAGTTTTGGATAAGCATGTATAGGTTCTTGGGACATGCTATATGTTTGAGTCGTGATAGTATGGCTGGCCACCAAGCGTTATCGAATGCGGATTGAATGTCTAAGGATACGGCGAGGACTAGGTTTCCCCGCTCCTTGCCATTGTTGATTACGTTGATAGCAGTGTGAAGTGCTTCGATGGTGTTCTTTTGTTCTCTGAAGCCATACTGGTGTGATGTCAACTGATCGGTGATCCCAAGATGGTAAGTGATCCTTTTGGCCACTAGCTTCTCCAATGTCTTGCCCAGCACATTAATAAGTCCGATAGGTCGATAGGCGGATGTATCCGTATAGCTGGATTTGCCGGGTTTAGGGAGTATTTTCACTAGTGCTGTCTTCCACACCCTGGGGATGAAGGCTAGGGTGAGGCAGCGGTTCATAATAGCTGTGATGATGGTCGGGTATTGTTGTGCGAGTGCTAGGCATATATCAGAGGTCAGATGGTCGGTGCCAGGTGCCTTTTTGGGGTTCATCGAGTGTAGGCAGGCCAGTACTTCGTTTTCGGTGAATGGAAGATCTTCTCGGGTTTCAGGTGGTAATGCAGATTCCGCTCTGACCTCGTGTTGGTGACAGTCATCTATGGTGTCGTCTGGATAAAATTTATGCAATAATGCCTCGGCGGTTTCCTGGGTGGTTTTTGTGTGTGTGTCGCCGATGCGCAGTGTGGTCGGAGGCTTTGGTTTTGGGGTGTTTTTGAGAAGGCGGTTGGTTAACGACCAAACGTTTTCCTTATCTTGTTTAGAGCAGAATTCACGGAAGTTATCAGTTGAAGTTTTGATCATGAGGGCCGAATATTGTTCGGCTAGAGCGGCGCGTTCCGTAAGGGTGTCATGGAGAGGTGCCTGTTTTTTCTTTAGTGCGCTGATGCGGTGGTGTAACTGTATCAGTTTATGTTTCATATCTTCCAGTTCCTGTGTCCACCACGGAGTTGTTGGCTTAATGCTACGTTTCTTGAGCAGCTTATTCTCGCATGCTGTTTGTGTGGCTCGTGTGATATGATTCACGTACAGGTCCAGTGTTTCGGCTGTCATGTTGTGGATAGTAGCATTTTCAAGGTTTGCAAGTTTCATTTGTCTGGTTATCTCGTCCTTAAGTTCGTCCCAGTTAGCATTAGAGGTGCAGTATTTGAACGTTGTTTGGCCTCGGGTCTTGTTGGGCGGTTGCCGTAGGGTGACGAGATAGTGTATGGCATGATGCTGTGATGTCGGAATGGCCTCATGTATTATTCTCCAGTCACTGATGTGGTCAATGAGACTTCCTGATGCCAGTGTCAGATCTATGATTGATGATCGGGGGGCACCGTGGGTGTAAGTTTCGAATGTAGGTGAGTCGCCGGTGTTAGCGATATGAAGCCCATATGAGGTTATGGTATGGTGGACCTCTTTCCCACGCTTGTTGTTGCTTCTTGAGCCCCAGGTTTTGTGCCAGCCATTGAAGTCTCCTGCCACTATGTGTTGGGAGTCCCTAGTGTTGTCGAGTAGGTATCTCAGTTTGTGCATGGTGTGATCGTTATCAGTGTCCGGTTCTATGTAAACACTGCTGATGTATGCTTTTTTGCCACCTACTGTCAACTGTACAACACATAAGTTAGTGGTTGAGTATTGGCTTAATCCCAGGGTGGCTCCGAGCTGTTTTCTGGTGATTATAGCCGCCTTGACTCGGTCGTCACTGGGAAATTGATGGATTTCGACGCCTTGGATGCTTTTAATTGAGAGGTTGTTTCCGACATAGGGTTCACTGATGATGCCAACATCATAGTTATTGTTGACAAAATGATGAAGATACTCATGTTGGCTTTTATAACTGCGATCCAGGTTGCCTTGCAAGATCTTGAGTTGTATTGTTTTTCTGGTACGTTTAAGATTGTTGTTGTTGGCCATAATCAACTTTTGTCAATATGTTGTTCCTCAGACGTTGAACTAAAGGACACTGGTTAGATGTAGCCGTGTGGTTTGTGTCAGTGTTCTGTCCTCGTTTACTGTTATTCGCTGAGCAATTGTAGCAGCACGCAGCTGAGGTGTTATCTTTGTTTGGGCACTCGTCAGATTTGTGCGCTTCAGAAGCGCAGAAGCGGCAGGGTGTTATGGGTGCCGTGCACCTATTCTTCGTGTGTCCAAATTGTAGACAGGCAAAACACTGTAGGAATGGGCAGAAGTTTTCCACGTGTACGCGCAGGAAATCTATATTTACTCGTTCGAGGGCGATGAATGCTTGCCACACGCTGGGGGTTGTGATTAGGGCTGCGTTATACAGCCACTTATTTCTGTTGTCTCGAACAAATCTTATAGCTATATCACTATTAGGTTGGTCACAAGCGGATTTAATCTCTGGATTTTGGCCGAGGATGGTGTCAATAAGGTCCGAAGAATTAGTATCGCGTGAAATGCCCTTAAGTATAACCATAGGCTTAAGTTTCTTGGCGGGCTCTGCTGTGACACTGGTGACGGTTTTTAATTTATTAAGAGTGTCGTCGCGTTGTTGTGGAGTGTCAAACTCGATACGAACCTTGTTCTTGGAAATTGGCTGTATTCTAGATGGTGCGTAGCCAGTCCCTCGGAACGTTACTTCTTGTCTGACACTGGCGAGTACTTGTTTGGATGTGGACGCTGTGTCAGTTGGGGCAACTATTAAGGCTGGCTTGCTGGTGAGTATGCGAGTGGGTGGTTTCTCGATAATGGTGGGTTTTGTGGCAACGGGGGCGGCTGCAGCCGCAGCATAAGACTTAGCAATACCGATCTTATTTTTGGCCACTTCTTCTCGGATTGTCTGTTTTATGTCTTCTTTAATGTCTAACAATGTGGCGCTAGTTTCATGTAGAGTGGAGATCTCTTTACTGATTTCGCGAATTTCACTGGCAAACTGAATGGTTGCCCTTTTATTTTCAGAAGTCACGCTTTTCCCTGTATTGATGGTGGTAACAATTCTGTCAGCTAGTTTCTGTATTGCCAGGAGGCACTCGGATATTGATCTTTTGGCGTTGGCACCAGGAATGACCTCGGCGCGGGCATCTACAAATTCGCTGTCACTGTATGCGTCGTAAGGTGGTTGTTGCGATGCCATGATGCTATGGGGTAGGGCACATCTTATACTAGCACACGTATTGTTATTATGTGGTAGTCCTACCTTTGCCGAGCAGCTCGCTGGGTGAGCAGTTAACTCAACCCAGTCGCGGTAGGTCAGGGCACTGCAATCCAATATGGGTGCACAGTTCACTGTCACTTACACTTCATGCACGCACAGAAGCAACACAATATGTTTCACTGATAGTACTAATGCTGAGTATATCGGTTGTGTCGTAGGGGGTGTATAGTGTTTGCAGGGTTGAATGCACTGGCACTATGAACAATCACCGATTTTAAAAGTCACTTTGTTTTGGTGTCACTGTATACGCAAGACCGGCGCACCGAGGCCCTAATATCGGGCGGAGCCCGAGCGGCTCCCCTTGCGGGGAGCGCGCCGTGTACGCGTGTGGCTCGTTACGTGACCGGGAGTGAACTGCCGCCGGTCGCTGCGTTCGGCTGATTCTTGCTGATTTAGCTGATGTAGGCTGATTTGGCTGGCGCAGGCTGATTTTGCTGATGTAGGCTGACGAAGGCTGATTTAGCTGATGGCAAAGTCCACGTGGACTAAATATTCGCGCAGTTTTTTGCGATTTGCAGGAAAACTGGAAAAGTCACAGCTTTCTAACTTATATCATTGTAAAGCTGGTAATATTACGCACGCAACGGTATAAGTTTCAAAGAGATCCAAGCACTTTGTACGACGAAGGCTGATTTAGCTGATGTAGGCTGATTTGGCTGACGCAGGCTGATTCGGCTGATGTAGGCTGACGGGGGCTGATTCAGCTGATTGCAAAGTCCACGTGGACTAAATTTTTGCGCAGTTTTTTGCGATTTGCAGGAAAACTGGAGAAGTCACACCCTTCTAACTTATATCATTGTAAAGCTGGTGATATAACGCACGCAATGGTATGAGTTTCAATGAGATCCGAGTACTTTGTACGACGAAGGCTGATTTAGCTGATGTAGGCTGATTTTGCTGATGTAGGCTGACGAAGGCTGATTTGGCTGATAACGAAGTCCACGTGGACTCGAATTTCGTGCAGTTTTTCGCGATTTGCAGGAAAACTACTGAGGTCAAGCACTTCTAATTTATATCATTGTAAAGCTGGTAACATTACGCACGCAACGGTATAAGTTTCAATGAAATCCAAGCACTTTGTACGACAAAGGCTGATTTAGCTGATGGAGGCTGATGTAGGCTGATTTGGCTGACGCAGGCTGATGCAGGCTGATTCAGCTGATAGCGAAGTTCACGTGGACTCAAATTTCGCGCAGTTTTTTGCGATTTGCAGGAAAACTGGTAGGGTCACGCACTTCTAATTTATATCGTTACAAAGCTGGTAACATTACTCACGCAACAGTATAAGTTTCAATGAGATCCTAGAACTTTGTGCGACGAAGGCTGATTTAGCTGATGTCGGCTGATTTTGCTGATGTAGGCTGACGGAGGCTGATATTGCTGATGTAGGCTGACGAAGGCTGATGCAGGCTGATTCTGCTGATGGCAGAGTCCACGTGGACTCAATCCTCGCACAGTTTTTCGCGTTTTGCAGGAAAACTAGAAAAGTCACACACTTCTAACTTATATCACTGTAAAGCTGGTATCACTGCGCACGCAACTGTATAAGTTTAAATGAGATCCGAACACTTTGGACGACGAAGGCCGATTCAGCTGACGTAGGCTGATATTGCTGATGTAGGCTGACGAAGGCTGATTTAGCTGATGTAGGCTGACGTAGGCTGATGCAGGCTGATTTTGCTGATAGCAAAGTCCACGTGGACTCGATTTTCGCACAGTTTTTCGCGATTTGCGGGAAAACTAGTAAAGTCACGCACTTCTAACTTATATCACTGTAAAGCTGGTAACATTACGCGCACAACTAGATAAGTTTCAATGAGATCCGAACACTTTGTACCACTGTTATCGATTTTTAAACGCGGAGCGACACACGAACGCTGCTTGCTGCTCCGTATTCGCGGTGCGACTGGTTGGGCGGTTAGGTTTTTTTTTTTTTGTAGACCCTGCAGTCAACACCGGGGAGACATGCTAACGGTATACAGTGAATCCCGCGGCTTAGCGACCGCAGGGGCTTGGAGAGGGAGTGGGAGAGGGGAGGGTTAGGTGTGTGGTAAATAAAATTTTTTTATTCTCTGTTTAGTCGTGTACTCTGATAGTGTTTCAAATGTACTCTGTAGGGGCCTAGAAAGGAGCGGAAAAGGAAAGTGGAAGGGAAAGTGGTGGAAGGGAGGAAGGTTCCCAGGATGGGCGGAAGAGAAGGTGTCAGGAATGTTCGCGGAACCCTCAAAGGCCTCGAATGTGTTATACAACCAAGAGGTACACACACTGAACTGTGTGCCACAGCCCGCGACAAATCTCCCCCCATGCATGGGCGTGCATCTAGTGTGAAGACCCAGCGCACAAGAATTGCCTGAGGGGGCTGGGCGGTTAGGTTAGGTTAGGTTTTTTTTTTTTTTGTAGACCCTGCGGTCAACACCGGGGAGACCTGCTAACGGTATACAGTGAATCCCGCGGCTTAGCGACCGCAGGGGCTTGGAGAGGGAGTGGGAGAGGGGAGGGTTAGGTGTGGTAAATTTATTCTCTGTTTAGTCGTGTTCTCTGTTTAGTCGTGTACTCTGATAGTGTTTCAAATGTACTCTGTAGGGGCCTAGAAAGGAGCGGAAAAGGAAAGTGGAAGGGAAAGTGGTGGAAGGGAGGAAGGTTCCCAGGATGGGCGGAAGAGAAGGTGTCAGGAATGTTCGCGGAACCCTCAAAGGCCTCGAATGTGTTATACAACCAAGAGGTACACACACTGAACTGTGTGCCACAGCCCGCGACAAATCTCCCCCCATGCATGGGCGTGCATCTAGTGTGAAGACCCAGCGCACAAGAATTGCCTGAGGGGGCGGTTAGGTTAGGTTAGGTTAGGTTAGGTTAGGTTAGGTTAAGGAGGTGGGGTGCGAAGTCAGGAAACCTCCACGCGGTGCACCCTGGGCAACGGCGCGTTGATCACGTTGATCGACGCGACGGCTAATATCCTGACAACAGTTGGTTGGCGGTTGTCGTCTCTTGCGGCGGCCGTCGTCCTGTCTTGGTGGGCCCGTTCATCGGGCGACTCCCGGTTCTGTCCTGGGGGTGTCGACGGGCTCGGTGTGCGCTAACCCCGCCCCGAGCAGGCAGTGGGGGGGAACTCTTTCTCTTCCGCTGTCGCCGTCGTAAATCGTAATCTGGTATGGAGGTCCGTGGTCATGTCTCGCGCTCCTGCCGGACCGAGGGTCTTGGCTTAACCGCCCGGACTGCGAGGGAGAAAACCTCTATAAAAAGTTACCCCGAATCCCAAGCGGCGGCGCACCGCGAGGGGATGCATGGCCGATGGGTAGTTCGGTCACTAGTGCGACCCCCGCCAGAGTACCGGCCGACCCTCTTGGCGGGTTACGTTAGGCTTACCCAGGTACAGGGGGCTCTGCCTGGGCGGACTTTTATTTCCCCCATACTCGTGGGAATCTCATGGATATCTCTAATTTAAAAAAAACCCATTATAAAATTGACGAGGTTGCCTACTCCAGTTCCGGCTGGAGAGGCGGAGTTTGTAGATGGTGAAGGGAGTGTGGGCGAGAAGCCCACGGAGGTTGTGGCCGATTTCATTCGGCCACTCGACATGTGTGTTGACTCGGCTGCGAGTGAGAGTGTCTCTTCTGTTAGGAGCAAAAGGCTGTGGAAGAGACGTTCGCAGCACTCGAGAAGTAGTCGTTCTCCTTTTGAGAGCGATACTGACGAGCCAGAGCCGAAGTTGCGGGTGACGAGGAGTCGCGAAAATTTGCAAACGCAACGCGACCTATTTAAGCGCCAGGAGGTTCGCCATAAGACGAGCCAGCTTAAACCTTCCGCCAAGTCGCCGACGCCTTCCAAGGCGATCAAAGCGACTGAGACTGGCGTCATATTGCGTGATGACCTCCGGAACTGTGAGGATATTGTGAGGACCATTGTGAAAAAATCCGGAAATCTCAAAGGGACCTCACAAAAGGCGCTGAATTATGTTTCGGACGTAATCGCGCAATATGTGAACCAACCCCAGTCGTCGCTGGTCGCTCGCCTTGAAGACGAGGCAAAGAAATGGCGAGAAAATAGTTCCCGCCTCGAGGCAGCATTGAAAGCGCTGCAAGAGGAAAATGTCACCCTCCGGCGTAGTTTTGAGGAGGCGGAAGCAGCTTCCAGTAGGCGCACAGAGGAGTTACTGGAGCGAGCGGAGGCCAGATGGCAGGCTCAACTGGAGTCGGCACTCGCAGGGCCGGCCCAGCGGCCATCTCTGGCCCATGAGAGGAGGGCCACCGCTGGAGACACAGTACTCCCCGTGCAGGGTGGAATTGTAGGGGGACCAGCCCAGCCCTTAACTGGCAAGGGCAAGGGTAAAGAGAAGGGCAAAGGAGCTGCCCAACCCAATATTGAGGTGGTGGCTTCAATTGCCGGCCCCTCCAACACTCCACCCATATCAGGGTCATCATTGGTGCAGGCACCTAAGAAAGGCAAAGGAACAGGAAAGAGAACCGTTCCTGCCCCTGTCCCAACACCAGTGGTAGCGGCGGCCCCCTTTAAGCCCAAGGGTAAGACGGGGAGGAGTAAAACAACTCCCCGCATTACGCAGCACACTCCCCAGGAGCCCCGCCCATTGCCACCGGCCCCAGTGTCTATGGACACCGAATGGACCGTGGTAGTGGGCAAAAGGAAGAGAGCAAAGACTGCACCCGCAGTCACTGCACAGAAAAAGAAGTCGGAGCCGAAGCTGCGCCCTCCGAGGTCAGCGGCTGTAGTTATTGCTCTGACTCCAGCAGCTGTACAAAAGGGCCTCACATATGCGGGGGTCCTGACAAATGCTCAGCAGGGGGTAAGCCTAGAAGGCTTAAACATAGATAGGCTTAAGCCTAAATTTGCAGCCACGGGTGCCATGATTTATGAGGTACCCGGGGCTGAATCTGAGCAGAGGGCCAACTCCCTTGCCGATAGGCTGAAAGAATTTTTTAAAGGGTCGGAAGACGTCCGAGTTACCCGACCCACCAAATTCGCGGAGCTACGACTGTCTGAATTAGACCCGGCAGCCACTCCAGAGACAGTCGCAGCGGCCCTCTGCACAGTTGGTGAGTGTGCTGCAGACGCAATAAAAGTGGGACAAATCCGTCCAAATCGCTCGGGTTTAGGCTCGGTCTGGGTAAAGGTGCCGGTCAAGGCGGCCCAGAAGATTAAGGCGGGCCGCCTGCGTATAGGGTGGACTGTGCCTCGAGTGACGGTGCTCGAGGCAAGGCCCCTAAGGTGCTTCCGGTGCCTGGAGTCTGGGCACGTCCGGGAGCGCTGCGACTGCGCAGTGGACCGTAGCGGTCTATGCTACCGTTGCGGTCAAGAGGGCCACAAGGCCCGCGAGTGTAGCGTGGCGCCGAACTGCGTAGTCTGCGTAGCTTCCGGTAAGCCCGCCGGGCACCAACTCGGGGGGAAGGCATGTCCTGCTTCCTCCCGCAAAACCCGTCGCCGCCCGCGAAGAAGACCGGCTGACGCTGAGGCTACGGCCCAGCAGCAGTCGGCGAGCCCGCCGCAAGGGGTGGCCGAGATGGAAGGAGTTGAAGAGATCGCCCAGTAATGGACCTGAAGATCCTCCAGGCGAACATCAACCATTGCGCCCGGGCTCAGGACCTGTTGTCCCAAAGCCTGGCGCAGTGGTCGGTGCAAGTGGCCGTGGTCGCCGAGCCGTATTTCGTCCCGCCCAGAGATAGCTGGGCCGGGGACCTCGACGGTTCGGTGGCCATCATCACCCAGGGTGCCGCAGGCTCCCCGCCCTTCGAAAAAGTAGCGAAGGGCCAGGGATGCGTTGCGGCTCTGTTGGGAGACGTATGGGTTATAGGAGTTTATTTCTCTCCCAACAGACCCCTCTACGAGTTCGAGGCTTTTCTCGTTCGATTGGGGGCCCTGGTGGAGCAAGGCCAACCTCACCCGGCGATCGTCGCCGGCGACTTCAACGCCAAATCCGTGGTGTGGGGTTCGCCGGCGACCGACGTTCGCGGTGAGGTCCTGGAGGACTGGGCGATCTCTGTCGGCCTGGTCGTCCTGAATAGGGGGTCGGTGGACACGTGCGTGCGGCACAACGGCGGGTCGATTGTTGATTTGTCGTTTGCGAGCCCCGCCGTTGCACGTCGTGTCCGGGGCTGGAGAGTCCTCGTGGACGTGGAGACGTTGTCGGACCATCGCTACATCAGGTTCGACGTCTCCGCGTCCCCGAGTATCCAGCCCAGTGGTGGACCGAGTGCCCCTAATCAGGACGGCCCGCGGTGGGTTTTACGTCGCCTCAATAAAGAGGCCCTAGGGTTGGCCGCTCTGGTCGTGTCGTGGCTCCCCGTGCCGGACGGGCCGGTACGGGTCGAGCAGGAGGCGGAGTGGTTCGGGGTGGCAATGTCGGACATTTGCGACGCCGCCATGCCCCGAGCCCTCCGTCGTCCGTCGCGGCGGCAGGTGTACTGGTGGTCGGCGGAGTTAGCGCAGTTGCGCGCGTCTTGCGTGGCTGCGCGCCGTCGATTCGCCAGGCATCGCCGTCGCCGATTGAGGGCGGACGATCACGCAGACCAAGAGCGGCAGCTCTACGGCCTCTATAAGGAGGCGAAGAGAGCGCTGCGGGTGGCCGTTCACAGGGCCAAGGTTGCGGCTAGGAAGGAGTTTCTGGAGACTCTCGACGGTGACCCGTGGGGGCGCCCCTATCGCTTGGTTATGAACAAGCTTCGACCAGCGGCGCCCCCACTGTCGCAGAGTCTCCGGCCAGACTTGCTGGCCAACGTCGTCGCGACCTTGTTTCCGGCCACCGAGGAGACCACTCCTCCACCGATGGCGCCACCGGAAGTGGCGTCGTCGTCGTATGAGACTTCGGCAAGGGAAATCCCGGAGGTTTCGCCCGCTGAGATGCGGGCGGTAGTGCTTCGGCTGCGGAGCAAAAACACGGCCCCAGGGCTCGATGGCATCCCCGGGAGGGCCTGGGTGCTAGCCATCGAGCACCTGGGTCCGAGGCTCCGCAGTTTGTTCTCCGCCTGTTTGGAGCAGGGCGTCTTCCCGGTGCGTTGGAAAACCGGGAAGCTCGTCCTGCTAAAGAAGGAAGGACGACCCGCAGAGTCGCCGTCGGCCTACCGGCCCATCGTGTTGCTCGACGAGGTCGCCAAACTCTTCGAGCGTATCGTCCATGCTCGCCTCGTCGAGCATCTCGATAGGGTCGGTCCGAATTTGGCCGACGAACAGTTCGGTTTCCGTAGAGGACGTTCCACCGTCCACGCGATTCTGCGGGTGAAGGCACAGGCGGAGGATGCAGTGGCCAGAGGCAGTGTAGTGATAGCGGTATCGTTGGATATCTCCAACGCCTTCAACTCGCTGCCCTGGCCCTGCATCCACGAAGCACTGCGGTACCACGTGGTGCCGCCCTATCTCCGGCGTCTGGTGCACGCGTACCTTTCCAACAGGGACGTGGTGTATCCGGGCGCCGACGGGTGGCACCGAAGAGCGATGTCGTGCGGTGTTCCACAGGGCTCGGTTTTGGGCCCTCTCCTGTGGAACATCGGGTACGACTGGGTGCTCCGTGGTGCCAATCTCCGGGGCGTCGGCGTCACATGCTACGCCGACGACACGCTAGTTACAGCGACTTCTGGGACCTTCCAGGATGCCGCAATCCTGGCGGCGGAGGGCACCGGCGACGTCGTGCGTCGCATCCAGCGACTTGGTTTGAAGGTGGCCCTTGAAAAGACCGAGGCCATTTGTTTCCATAGGCCTCGGAAAGGGCCACCGGCCGGTGCCCACATCGTCGTGGAGGGGGTGCGGATTCCCATCGGCAAGAATATGAAATATTTAGGTTTGATATTAGATAGCCGATGGGAGTTTCGCACCCATTTTGAAAAGATGAAGACAAAACTGTCCCGGGCAGCGGGCGCTCTTTCTAGCCTGCTGCCCAACCTGGAAGGTCCTGGCATCCCTTGCCGAAGGTTATACCACGGAGTCGTGCGGTCCATGGCCCTGTATGGCAGTCCCGTTTGGGCTGATTCCCTGAGCGATCGCTGCGTCGCGCTTTTGCGCAATCCTCAGCGAGTAGTAGCGCAGCGAGCGATCAGGGCATACCGCACGGTCTCGTACGAGGCGGCTTGCATGTTGGCCGGATTCCTGCCCTGGGATCTGGACGCCCGATCCCTGTCCGATGCTTTTCATTGGCGGGAGGAGGCGTTCAGTCGCGGGCAGCGTCCGGCCCCGAAGGAGGTGGAGGCCATGAGGGCCTCCTTACGGCGAGCCGCCGTGGAGGAGTGGCGTCTCAGGCTGGAGGCCCCGTCAGCGGGGTTGAGGGTCGTAGCGGCAGTGCGCCCGGTCTTTGCCGAATGGCTAGACAGGCGCCACGGCCCAGCTACATTTCGATTGACACAGATGCTCACCGGACATGGTTGCTTCGGTGAGTATCTGTGTCGAATTGTTGGCACGGAGGTGTCGGCCGTGTGTCACCATTGTGACAACTGCCCGCTGGATACGGCCCAGCACACACTGGAGTTTTGCCCAGCCTGGGACGAGGAGCGCAGCGCTCTCAGATCAGTCGTCGGAGGAGACCTCTCGTTGCCGGCCGTGGTCGCTTCCATGGTCGGCAGTCGGGAGGCCTGGCGTGCGGTGGCCCACTTCTGCGAGGTGGTCCTCTCGCAGAAGGAGAGTGCCGAGAGGGATCGGGAGCGTGAAGATCCCTCCCGCCGCCAGAGGAGACGAAGGAGGCGCCGGGTGGACGACTGACCGGCGTCTCCCGCCCTGTGGATTGGGGGCGTTTGGAGAATTCCACCACGGTATCCCCTGCCTGTCGTAAAAGGCGACTAATAGGGGCCACCGGGGGTCACGGGCGGGCAGCAGGGGGCTGTCCGTCATTACTCATTGTTGTGACCCCCGTGATGGACGGCAGCGTGGCTGGTTGGCCTCACGCTGCCGTAGACGCTGAGAGCGTCCTTCGGTGCGCGGGGGCGTCTGAGCCCCCCCATAACAGGAGACGGGCCGCACCAGGCGGCACCGCGCAGGGGCGGTTGCGGACGACAACTTTGACACTTTAGTCTTGGGCAACCCGCAGCCGTCCCTAATGCGCCGAAGAAGGCCACCGCGGAGTTTTAGTTGGTATGCCGTGCGGTGTACATAGGTTAGGGACTCGGCCCGGCGGTCGCCCGATGTTTTCCATCTCTCCGGGCGGCTCAACGCCGGGTCGTAAGGCACGGTGACCCCAACATAACCGCTCGGTCGCCCCCCACGAAGGCCGGGCGGTAGTGGTAACACACTTTCTCCGCGAAAACAAAAAAAAAAAAAAAAAAAAGGTTAAGGAGGTGGGGGGTGCGAAGTCAGGAAACCTCCACGCGGTGCACCCTGGGCAACGGCGCGTCGATCACGTTGATCGGCGCGACGGCTAATATCCTGACAACAGTTGGTTGGCGGTCGTCGTCTGTTGCGGCGATCGTCGTCCTGTTTTGGTGGGCCCGTTCATCGGGTGACTCCCGGTTCTGTCCTGGGGGTGTCGACGGGCTCGGTGTGCGCTAACCCCGCCCCGAGCAGGCAGTGGGGGGGAACCTTTCTCTTCCGCTGTCGCCGTCGCAGATCGTAATCCGGTATGGAGGTCCGTGGTCATGTCTCGCGCTCCTGCTGGACCGAGGGTCTTGGCTTAACCGCCCGGACCGCGAGGGAGAAAACCTCTATAAAAAGTTACCCCGAATCCCAAGCGGCGGCGCACCGCAAGGGGATGCATGGCCGATGGGTAGTTCGGTCACTAGTGCGACCCCCGCCAGAGTACCTGCCGACCCTCTTGGCGGGTTACGCTAGGCTTACCCAGGTACAGGGGGCTCTGCCTGGGCGGACTTTTATTTCCCCCACACTCGTGGGAACAAAATGGAATCCTTTACAAACAAAAACCCAATTGTCGTATTGACGAAGTTGCCTCCTTCTGCTTCAGGTTCTGGGGTAGGGGAGGCGGAGATCGGAGGGCGCAAGCCCGACGATGGTGATGTTCTGGTGGAGAATGTGGGTGAGAAGCCTACAGAGGTGGAGGCCGAGTTTATCCGGCCTCAAGAGATGTGTGTCGACTCAGAGTCGAGTGAGAGTTGCGCCTCACTGCGCAACAAAAAACTCTGGAGGAGACACTCCCAGCGCTCCAGGAACGGTCGTTCGCTTCCGACAAGCGATACCGATGAGCCGGCGCCGAAAGCACAGGCTCTTGACGGACGTGGAAGAGGTGGTCCACAGGTGGTCAACGATGTCGTTGTCGTCAGGAAGGCGCAAAGACAGCGCGACTTCCTTAAGCGCGAGGAGGCCCGCCAAAAGGCGGAAAATGAATTGATGGAGCAGCTCCGCTCCATCAAGTCACCAGTGCCTTCCAAGGCAAATGAGGCAGCCCGTCCTGGAGTAATTGTGCGCGACGACCTCCGGAACTGTGGGCAAATTGTTAGGTCCGTCGTTAAGAAGTCCGGAAATCTAAAAGGGACTTCACAAAAGGCCCTAAACTACGTCACGGATATCATAGCGGAGTACGTAGATCAGCCGGAGTCGACCATGGTCGCTCGCCTCGAAAGTGAGGTGAAGAAGTGGCGGGAGCATAGTGCCCTCGTTGAAGCTGCCATGAAGCAGCTTCAAGAAGAAAACGCCTCCCTACGGCGCCGCCTTGAAGACTTGGAGGCATCTGCGAGCCAACGGCAGACCGAGGAGGTGTTGCAGCTGGTGGAGGCGCGAGTCCAGGCCAGGATAGAGTCCTATCTCGCTGGACCAGCCCAGAGGCCGCCACTGGCACATGAACGGCGGACCACTCCTGGGGACATCCCACTCCCTGTGCAGGATGGACTTGTGGGTGGAACACCCCCGCCCACTTCTTTCAAAGGGAAGGGGAAAGGAAAGGGGAAGAGGACGGTCCAATCCATTCCCCTGGACCCTACTCCCGTAGCCGGGCCCTCCAAAGCGCCGCCGCAAGCCGTTGCAGGTCCTTCTTCGGCTCCGGCGACAGTCACTGCTGCACCAAATATGAAGGGCACAATAATAAAGAAGGTGGTAACTGCCCCAAAGCCTCCAAAGGGCAAAAAGAATACTCCGGCGCCCATAGCGCAACCAGCTCCGGAGCCCCGTCCACTGCCGTCAGCCCCAGCATCGACCGAAACCCCTTGGGTTTTAGTGGCCAGCAGGAAGACGAAGAAGGCCAAAGTCGCTGTAGCGTCAACGGCGAGTCCGCAGCCGCAGAACCCGCCACGCCGGGCGGAGCCAAAATTGCGGTCACCGCGTTCCGCGGCAGTGGTCATTACACTGACGCCAGCGGCAATATCCAAGGGGCTCACATACAAGAGTGTCTTGACTGATGCCCAGAGTAGGGTAAACCTCACCGGCCTGGATATTACTAGGTTGCGGCCGAAGTTTGCGGCAACGGGTGCGCCTATGTACGAGGTACCCGGGGCCAACTCCGAAGAGAGGGCCGACTCCCTTGCCACTAGGTTAAGGGAGTGCTTCAATGGGTCGGAGGACGTCCGTATCTCCCGGCCCACAAAAACCGTAGAACTGCGGCTGACGGAGCTCGATTACACAGCTACGTCTGAATCAGTCGCAGCGGCCCTCTCCGAGGCCGGTGAGTGTTCTATAGAGAGCGTAAAGGTGGGACAAATCCGTCCCAATCGCTCGGGTTTAGGCTCGGTCTGGGTAAAGGTGCCGGTCAAGGCGGCCCAGAAGATTAAGGCGGGCTGCCTGCGTATAGGGTGGACGGTGCCTCGAGTGACGGTGCTCGAGGCAAGGCCCCTAAGGTGCTTCCGGTGCCTGGAATCTGGGCACGTCCGGGAGCGCTGCGACTGCGCAGTGGACCGTAGCGGGCTATGCTACCGCTGCGGTCAGGAGGGCCACAAGGCCCGCGAGTGTAGCGTCGCGCCGAACTGCGTAGTCTGCGCGGCTTCCGGCAAGCCCGCTGGGCACCGGCTTGGGGGGAAGACGTGTACCGTCTCCTCGCGAAAAACCCGTCGCAGCCCGCGAAGACGAACGGCTGGCGCTGAGGCTACGGCCCAGCCGCAGTCGGTGAACCCACCGCAAGGGGTGGCCGAGATGGAAGGAGTTGAAGAGATCGCCCAGTAATGGACCTGAAAATCCTCCAGGCGAACATCAACCACTGCGCCCGGGCCCAGGACCTGTTGTCCCAAAGCCTGGCGCAGTGGTCGGTGCAAGTGGCCGTGGTCGCCGAGCCGTACTTCGTCCCGCCCAGGGATAACTGGGCCGGGGACCTCGATGGTTCGGTGGCCATCATCACCCAGGGTGCCGCGGGCTCCCCGCCCTTCGAAAAAGTAGCGAAGGGCCAGGGATGCGTCGCGGCTCTGTTGGGAGACGTATGGTTTGTAGGAGTTTATTTCTCTCCCAACAGACCCCTCTACGAGTTCGAGTCCTTTCTCGTTCGACTGGGGGCCCTGGTGGAGCAAGGCCAACCTCACCCGGCGATCGTCGCCGGCGACTTCAACGCCAAATCCATGGTGTGGGGTTCGCCGGCGACCGACGTTCGCGGTGAGGTCCTGGAGGACTGGGCGATCTCTGTCGGCCTGGTCGTCCTGAATAGGGGGTCGGTGGACACGTGCGTGCGGCACAACGGCGGGTCGATTGTTGATCTTTCGTTTGCGAGTCCCGCCGTTGCACGTCGTGTCCGGGGCTGGAGAGTCCTCGTGGGCGTGGAGACGTTGTCGGACCATCGCTACATAAGGTTCGACGTCTCCGCGTCCCCGAGTATCCAGCCCAGTGGTGGACCGAGTGCCCCTAATCAGGACGGCCCGCGGTGGGTTTTACGACGCCTCGATAAAGAGGCCCTAGTGCTGGCCGCTCTGGTCGTCTCGTGGCTCCCCGTGCCGGACGGGCCGGTACGGGTCGAGCAGGAGGCGGAGTGGTTCGGGGTGGCAATGTCGGACGTTTGCGACGCCGCCATGCCCCGAGCCCTCCGCCGTTCGCCGCGGCGGCAGGTGTACTGGTGGTCGGCGGAGTTAGCGCAGTTGCGCGCGTCTTGCGTGGCTGCGCGCCGTCGATTCGCCAGGCATCGCCGTCGCCGACTGAGGGCGGACGATCACGCAGACCAGGAGCGGCAGCTCTACGGCCTCTACAAGGAGGCGAAGAGAGCGCTGCGGGTGGCCGTTCACAGGGCCAAGGTCACGGCTAGGAAGGAATTCCTGGAGACTCTCGATGGTGACCCGTGGGGGCGCCCCTATCGCTTGGTTATGAACAAGCTTCGACCAGCGGCGCCCCCGCTGTCGCAGAGTCTCCGGCCAGACTTACTGGCCAATGTCGTCGCGACCTTGTTTCCGGCCACCGAGGAGACCACTCCTCCACCGATGGCGCCACCGGATGTGGCGTCATCGTCGTACGAGACTTCGGCAAGGGAAATCCCGGAGGTTTCGCCCGCTGAGATGCGGGCGGTAGTGCTTCGGCTGCGGAGCAAAAACACGGCCCCAGGGCTCGATGGCATCCCTGGGAGGGCCTTGGTGCTAGCTCTCGAGCACCTGGGTCCGAGGCTCCGCAGTTTGTTCTCCGCCTGTTTGGAGCAGGGCGTCTTCCCGGTGCGTTGGAAAACCGGGAAGCTCGTCCTGCTAAAGAAGGAAGGAAGACCCGCAGAGTCGCCGTCGGCCTACCGGCCCATCGTGCTGCTCGACGAGGTTGCCAAACTCTTTGAGCGTATAGTGCATGCTCGCCTCGTCGAGCATCTCGATAGGGTCGGTCCGAATTTGGCCGACGTACAATTTGGATTCAGGAGGGGACGTTCCACCGTCCATGCGATTCTGCGGGTGAAGGCACAGGCGGAGGATGCAGTGGCCAGAGGCAGTGTAGTAATAGCGGTATCGCTTGATATTTCAAATGCGTTTAACTCGCTGCCCTGGCCCTGCATCCACGAAGCACTGCGGTACCACGTGGTGCCACCCTATCTCCGGCGTCTGGTGCACGCGTACCTTTCTGATAGGTACGTGGTGTATCCGGGCGCCGACGGGTGGCACCGAAGAGCGATGTCGTGCGGTGTTCCACAGGGCTCGGTTTTGGGCCCTCTCCTGTGGAACATCGGGTACGACTGGGTGCTCCGTGGTGCCAATCTCCGGGGCGTCGACGTGACTTGTTACGCTGACGACACGCTGGTCACGGCGACATCTGGGACTTTCCAGGATGCCGCAATATTGGCGGCGGCGGGCACCGGCCAAGTTGTAAATCGTATTCAACGATTAGGTTTGAAGGTGGCCCTTGAAAAGACCGAGGCCATTTGTTTTCACAGGCCTCGGAAAGGGCCACCGGCCGGTGCCCACATCGTTGTGGAGGGGGTGCGGATTCCCATCGGCAAGACCATGAAGTATTTGGGTTTGATCTTGGATAGCCGATGGGAATTTCGCACCCATTTTGAAACGATGCGGACAAAACTGTCCCGGGCAGCGGGCGCTCTTTCTAGCCTGCTGCCCAACCTGGAAGGTCCTGGCATCCCTTGCCGAAGATTATACCACGGAGTCGTGCGGTCCATGGCCCTGTATGGCAGTCCCGTTTGGGCTGATTCCCTGAGCGACCGCTGCGTCGCGCTCTTACGCAATCCTCAGCGTGTAGTGGCGCAGCGAGCGATCAGGGCATACCGCACGGTCTCGTACGAGGCGGCTTGCATGTTGGCCGGATTCCTGCCCTGGGATCTGGACGCCCGATCCCTGTCCGATGCTTTTCATTGGCGGGAGGAGGCGTTCAGTCGCGGGCAGCGTCCGGCCCTGAAGGAGGTGGAGGCCATGAGGGCCTCCTTACGGCGAGCCGCCGTGGAGGAGTGGCGTCTCAGGCTGGAGGCCCCGTCAGCGGGGCTGAGGGTCGTAGCGGCAGTGCGCCCGGTCTTTGCCGAATGGCTAGACAGGCGCCACGGCCCGGCTACATTTCGATTGACACAGATGCTCACCGGACATGGTTGCTTCGGTGAGTATCTGTGTCGAATTGTTGGCACGGAGGTGTCGGCCGTGTGTCACCATTGTGACAACTGCCCGCTGGATACGGCCCAGCACACACTGGAGTTTTGCCCAGCCTGGGACGAGGAGCGCAGCGCTCTCAGATCAGTCGTCGGAGGAGACCTCTCGTTGCCGGCCGTGGTCGCTTCCATGGTCGGCAGTCGGGAGGCCTGGCGTGCGGTGGCCCACTTCTGCGAGGTGGTCCTCTCGCAGAAGGAGAGTGCCGAGAGGGATCGGGAGCGCGAAGATCCCTCCCGCCGCCAGAGGAGACGAAGGAGGCGCCGGGTGGACGACTGACCGGCGTCTCCCGCCCTGTGGATTGGGGGCGTTTGGAGAATTCCACCACGGTATCCCCTGCCTGTCGTAAAAGGCGACTAATAGGGGCCACCGGGGGTCACGGGCGGGCAGCAGGGGGCTGTCCGTCATTACACACAATATTGTTGTGACCCCCGTGATGGACGGCAGCGTGGCTGGTTGGCCTCACGCTGCCGTAGACGCTGAGAGCGTCCTTCGGTGCGCGGGGGCGTCTGAGCCCCCCCATAACAGGAGACGGGCCGCACCAGGCGGCACCGCGCAGGGGCGGTTGCGGACGACAACTTTGACACTTTAGTCTTGGGCAACCCGCAGCCGTCCCTAATGCGCCGAAGAAGGCCACCGCGGAGTTTTAGTTGGTATGCCGTGCGGTGTACATAGGTTAGGGACTCGGCCCGGCGGTCGCCCGATGTTTTCCATCTCTCCGGGCGGCTCAACGCCGGGTCGTAAGGCACGGTGACCCCAACATAACCGCTCGGTCGCCCCCCACGAAGGCCGGGCGGTAGTGGTAATGCACTTTCTCCGCGAAACCAAAAAAAAAAAAAAGGTTAGGTTAAGGAGGTGGGGGGTGCGAAGTCAGGAAACCTCCACGCGGTGCACCCTGGGCAACGGCGCGTCGATCACGTTGATCGGCGCGACGGCTAATATCCTGACAACAGTTGGTTGGCGGTCGTCGTCTGTTGCGGCGATCGTCGTCCTGTTTTGGTGGGCCCGTTCATCGGGTGACTCCCGGTTCTGTCCTGGGGGTGTCGACGGGCTCGGTGTGCGCTAACCCCGCCCCGAGCAGGCAGTGGGGGGGAACCTTTCTCTTCCGCTGTCGCCGTCGCAGATCGTAATCCGGTATGGAGGTCCGTGGTCATGTCTCGCGCTCCTGCCGGACCGAGGGTCTTGGCTTAACCGCCCGGACCGCGAGGGAGAAAACCTCTATAAAAAGTTACCCCGAATCCCAAGCGGCGGCGCACCGCGAGGGGATGCATGGCCGATGGGTAGTTCGGTCCCTAGTGCGACCCCCGCCAGAGTACCGGCCGACCCTCTTGGCGGGTTACGTTAGGCTTACCCAGGTACAGGGGGCTCTGCCTGGGCGGACTTTTATTTCCCCCACACTCGTGGGAACAAAATGGAAAATTTAATACCTAAAATTATTTTGACGCGGTTGCCTACTCCAGTGCTGTCTGGAGAGGCGGAGATCGGAGGGCACAAACCCACCGATGATGTAATGGTAGAAAGGAGTACGGGCGAGAAGCCCACAGAGGTTGTGGCTGAGTTCGTTAGACCTCTGAGTAGGATTGATATTGACTCGGAGTCAAGCGAGAGTGTTTCATCTGTCAGGAGCAAAAAGCTCTGGAGGAGACACTCTCGCTCTAAGGAGACCTGTTTAGCGAGCGAAACAGATGAGCCGGCTCCAAAGGCCCTAACAACTGATGGCCGAGGTAGGGGTCGTGCTCCCGTACAATATAAGAGCCAGAAAAAGGCCCAACGGGAGCTAGATAGCCAAAAGCGGGAACAGGCCCGTAAAAAGACAGAGGAGGAGCTTGAGGCAAAGCTCCAGTACCGAAAATCAAAGATCGACGAAACGGAAATGCAGGTCGACGAAGCCCGTGTTATCCTCAAGGAGGACCTGTTGCATTGCGGAGAAGTGGTACAGCAAATAGTGAGGAAGTCAGGCAACTTGAAGGGGACCTCACAAAAGGCCCTGAATTTTGTGACTGACACTATTATTAAGTATGTTGACCAGCCAGAGTCATCTGTTTTGGTACGCCTCGAACATGAGGCTAAACAATGGAAGGAGCATAGTGCCCGCCTCGAGTCGTCACTTAAGATGCTTCAGGAGGAGAACACTTCTCTCCGCCGGCGGCTAGAAGAGTTAGAGGTGGCTGCAAATAAGCGCCCCACTGAAGAGATGCTGGAGCTCATGGAAAGGAGGTTGCAGGCCAGGATGGAGTCAGTACTTCTGGGACCGACTCCTAGGCCCTCACTGGCCCATGAGAAGAAGTCCCCTCCAGAGGATATTCAACTCCCCGTGCAGGGTGGATTTGTGGGGGGAGCACCTCAGCCCATTTCGAGCAAGGGCAAAGGAAGAGGAAAGGGGAAGAGTTCCGTTCAGTCCACTCCGGCCACTCTCGCTCCCGTGGCTAGACCCTCTACTGCTCCACCACAAGTCATCGCTGGGTCTTCAAAAGAGCCGACCACTGCCTCTTCTAAGGGTGTGAGCGAAGGCAAGCAGAGAGCTGCACTACCAGCCCAGACAAGGCGCATAACAAAGCCTCAGAAGATTGGCAAGAAAGGGCCAGCATCCACGACGCAAGTGAACCCAGAGCCCCGCCCATTGCCGCCGGCCCCTGTGTCAATGGACACGGAATGGACGGTCGTGGTGGGTAAAAAAAAGAAGCCCAGGTCTGGAACGACGCCGGTGGCAAGTTCACGCCTGCCACCGCGCCGAGCCGAACCTAAGCTCCACCCACCACGCTCTGCGGCCGTCATAATTTCTCTGACGCCGGCGGCTGTAGCAAAAGGACTAACCTATGCTAAAGTCCTGACAGAAGCACAGGGAAAAGTGGACCTTACCGGCCTTGAAATTACAAGGCTGAAGCCAAAGTATGCGGCCACGGGTGCCCCTATGTACGAGGTGCCCGGGGCCAATTCTGAGGAGAGGGCCGACTCCCTCGCCAATAGGCTGAGGGAGTGTTTTACTGGGTCGGAGGACGTCCGAATATCCCGGCCCACAAAAACCGCGGAACTGCGGCTGACAGAGTTGGACTATACAGCCACTCCTGAGTCAGTCGCAGCGGCCCTCTCTAAGGCCGGTGAGTGCTCCGTAGAGGCTATAAAGGTAGGGCAAATTCGTCCAGACCGTTCGGGTGTGGGCTCTGCTTGGGTGCGGATGCCGATAAAGGCAGCCCAAAAAGTGCGGGTGGCGGGCCGAGTATTAATCGGCTGGGTCGCGGCTCGAATAACTGTGCTCGAGCCGCGGCCAATGCGGTGCTTCCGGTGCCTGGAACCCGGACACGTCCGGGAGCGTTGTGACTGTGCAGTGGACCGCAGTGCGTTATGTTACCGCTGCGGTCAGGCGGGCCACAAAGCCCGCGAGTGTAACGCCGTACCGAACTGCGTGGTCTGCGCAGATTTTGGCAAGCCCGCTGGGCACCGGCTCGGGGGGAAGACGTGTCCCGTTTCCTCCCGCAAAACTCGTCGCCGCCCGCGAAGACGACCGGCTGGCGCTGAGGCTACGGCCCAGCAGCAGTCGGGTAGCCCACCGCAAGGGGTGGCCGAGATGGAAGGTGTAGAAGAGATCGCCCAGTAATGGACCTAAGGATCCTCCAGGCGAACATCAACCATTGCGCCCGGGCTCAGGACCTTTTGTCCCAAAGCCTGGCGCAGTGGTCGGTGCAAGTGGCCGTGGTCGCCGAGCCGTACTTCGTCCCGCCCAGGGATAACTGGGCCGGGGACCTCAACGGTTCGGTGGCCATCATCACCCAGGGTGCCGCGGGCTCCCCGCCCTTCGAAAAAGTAGCGAAGGGCCAGGGATGCGTCGCGGCTCTGTTGGGAGACGTATGGGTTGTAGGAGTTTATTTCTCTCCCAACAGACCCCTCTACGAGTTCGAGTCCTTTCTCGTTCGACTGGGGGCCCTGGTAGAACAAGGCCAACCTCACCCGGCGATCGTCGCCGGCGACTTCAACGCCAAATCCGTGGTGTGGGGTTCGCCGGCGACCGACGTTCGCGGTGAGGTCCTGGAGGACTGGGCGATCTCTGTCGGCCTGGTCGTCCTGAATAGGGGGTCGGTGGACACATGCGTGCGGCACAACGGCGGGTCTATTGTTGATTTGTCGTTTGCGAGTCCCGCCGTTGCACGTCGTGTCCGGGGCTGGAGAGTCCTCGTGGGCGTGGAGACGTTGTCGGACCATCGTTACATCAGGTTCGACGTCTCCGCGTCCCCGAGTATCCAGCCCAGTGGTGGACCGAGTGCCCCTAATCAGGACGGCCCGCGGTGGGTTTTACGTCGCCTCGATAAAGAGGCCCTAGTGTTGGCCGCTCTGGTCGTGTCATGGCTCCCCGTGCCGGACGGGCCGGTACGGGTCGAGCAGGAGGCGGAGTGGTTCGGGGTGGCAATGTCGGACGTTTGCGACGCCGCCATGCCCCGCGCCCTCCGCCGTTCGCCGCGGCGGCAGGTGTACTGGTGGTCGGCGGAGTTAGCGCAGTTGCGCGCGTCTTGCGTAGCTGCGCGCCGTCGATTCGCCAGGCATCGCCGTCGCCGATTGAGGGCGGACGATCACGCAGACCAGGAGCGGCAGCTCTACGGCCTCTATAAGGAGGCGAAGAGAGCGCTGCGGGTGGCCGTTCACAGGGCCAAGGTCGCGGCAAGGAAGGAGTTCCTGGAGACTCTCGACGGTGACCCGTGGGGGCGCCCCTATCGCTTGGTTATGAACAAGCTTCGACCAGCGGCGCCCCCGCTGTCGCAGAGTCTCCGGCCAGACTTGCTGGCCAACGTCGTCGCGACCTTGTTTCCGGCCACCGTGGAGACCACTCCTCCACCGATGGCGCCACCGGACGTGGCGTCATCGTCGTACGAGACTTCGGCAAGGGAAATCCCGGAGGTTTCGCCCGCTGAAATGCGGGCGGCAGTGCTTCGGCTGCGGAGCAAAAACACGGCCCCAGGGCTCGATGGCATCCCCGGCAGGGCCTGGGTGCTAGCTCTCGAGCACCTGGGTCCGAGGCTCCGCAGTTTGTTCTCCGCCTGTGTGGAGCAGGGCGTCTTCCCGGCGCGTTGGAAAACCGGGAAGCTCGTCCTGCTGAAGAAGGAAGGACGACCCGCAGAGTCGCCGTCGGCCTACCGGCCCATCGTGCTGCTCGACGAGGTCGCCAAACTCTTTGAGCGCATCGTCCATGCTCGCCTCGTCGAGCACCTCGATAGGGTCGGTCCGAATTTGGCCGACACTCAGTTCGGTTTCCGCAGGGGACGTTCCACCGTCCACGCGATTCTGCGGGTGAAGGCACAGGCGGAGGATGCAGTGGCCAGAGGCAGTGTAGTGATTGCGGTTTCGTTGGATATATCCAACGCTTTCAACTCGCTGCCCTGGCCCTGCATCCACGAAGCACTGCGGTACCACGTGGTGCCACCCTATCTCCGGCGTCTGGTGCACGCGTACCTTTCTGACAGGGACGTGGTGTATCCAGGCGCCGATGGGTGGCACCGAAGAGCGATGTCGTGCGGTGTTCCACAGGGCTCGGTTTTGGGCCCTCTCCTGTGGAACATCGGGTACGACTGGGTGCTCCGTGGTGCCAATCTCCGGGGAGTCGACGTGACTTGTTACGCGGACGACACGCTGGTCACGGCGACATCTGGGACTTTCCAGGATGCCGCAGTATTGGCGGCGGCGGGCGCCGGCCAAGTTGTAGGTCGTATACGACGCTTAGGTTTGAAGGTGGCCCTTGAAAAGACCGAGGCCATTTGTTTCCACGGGCCTCGGAAAGGGCCACCGGCCGGTGCCCACATAATAGTTGACGGGGTGCGGATTCCCATCGGCAAAAACATGAAGTATTTGGGTTTGATTCTGGATAGCCGATGGGAATTTCGCACCCATTTTGAGAAGATGAGGATTAAACTGTCCCGGGCAGCGGGCGCTCTTTCTAGCCTGCTGCCCAACCTGGAAGGTCCCGGCATCCCTTGCCGAAGGTTATACCACGGAGTCGTGCGGTCCATGGCCCTGTATGGAAGTCCCGTTTGGGCTTACTCCCTGAACGAACGCTGCGTCGCGCTTTTGCGCAACCCTCAACGTGTGATTGCGCAGCGGGCGATCAGGGCGTACCGCACGGTCTCGTACGAGGCGGCTTGCATGTTGGCCGGATTCCTGCCCTGGGATCTGGACGCCGAATCCCTGTCCGATGCTTTTTATTGGCGGGAGGAGGCGTTCAGTCGCGGGCAGCGTCCGGCCCCGAAGGAGGTGGAGGCCATGAGGGCCTCCTTACGGCGAGCCGCCGTGGAGGAGTGGCGTCTCAGGCTGGAGGCCCCATCAGCGGGGCTGAGGGTCGTAGCGGCAGTGCGCCCGGTCTTTGCCGAGTGGCTAGACAGGCGCCACGGCCCAGCTACATTTCGATTGACACAGATGCTCACCGGACATGGTTGCTTCGGTGAGTATCTGTGTCGAATTGTTGGCACGGAGGTGTCGGCCGTGTGTCACCATTGTGACAACTGCCCGCTGGATACGGCCCAGCACACACTGGAGTTTTGCCCAGCCTGGGACGAGGAGCGCAGCGCTCTCAGATCAGTCGTCGGAGGAGACCTTTCGTTGCCGGCCGTGGTCGCTTCCATGGTCGGCAGTCGGGAGGCCTGGCGTGCGGTGGCCCACTTCTGCGAGGTGGTCCTCTCGCAGAAGGAGAGTGCCGAGAGGGATCGGGAGCGTGAAGATCCCTCCCGCCGCCAGAGGAGACGAAGGAGGCGCCGGGTGGACGACTGACCGGCGTCTCCCGCCCTGTGGATTGGGGGCGTTTGGAGAATTCCACCACGGTATCCCCTGCCTGTCGTAAAAGGCGACTAATAGGGGCCACCGGGGGTCACGGGCGGGCAGCAGGGGGCTGTCCGTCATTACACACAATATTGTTGTGACCCCCGTGATGGACGGCAGCGTGGCTGGTTGGCCTCACGCTGCCGTAGACGCTGAGAGCGTCCTTCGGTGCGCGGGGGCGTCTGAGCCCCCCCATAACAGGAGACGGGCCGCACCAGGCGGCACCGCGCAGGGGCGGTTGCGGACGACAACTTTGACACTTTAGTCTTGGGCAACCCGCAGCCGTCCCTAATGCGCCGAAGAAGGCCACCGCGGAGTTTTAGTTGGTATGCCGTGCGGTGTACATAGGTTAGGGACTCGGCCCGGCGGTCGCCCGATGTTTTCCATCTCTCCGGGCGGCTCAACGCCGGGTCGTAAGGCACGGTGACCCCAACATAACCGCTCGGTCGCCCCCCACGAAGGCCGGGCGGTAGTGGTAATGCACTTTCTCCGCGAAACCAAAAAAAAAAAAAAGGTTAGGTTAAGGAGGTGGGGGGTGCGAAGTCAGGAAACCTCCACGCGGTGCACCCTGGGCAACGGCGCGTCGATCACGTTGATCGGCGCGACGGCTAATATCCTGACAACAGTTGGTTGGCGGTCGTCGTCTGTTGCGGCGATCGTCGTCCTGTTTTGGTGGGCCCGTTCATCGGGTGACTCCCGGTTCTGTCCTGGGGGTGTCGACGGGCTCGGTGTGCGCTAACCCCGCCCCGAGCAGGCAGTGGGGGGGAACCTTTCTCTTCCGCTGTCGCCGTCGCAGATCGTAATCCGGTATGGAGGTCCGTGGTCATGTCTCGCGCTCCTGCTGGACCGAGGGTCTTGGCTTAACCGCCCGGACCGCGAGGGAGAAAACCTCTATAAAAAGTTACCCCGAATCCCAAGCGGCGGCGCACCGCAAGGGGATGCATGGCCGATGGGTAGTTCGGTCACTAGTGCGACCCCCGCCAGAGTACCTGCCGACCCTCTTGGCGGGTTACGCTAGGCTTACCCAGGTACAGGGGGCTCTGCCTGGGCGGACTTTTATTTCCCCCACACTCGTGGGAACAAAATGGAATCCTTTACAAACAAAAACCCAATTGTCGTATTGACGAAGTTGCCTCCTTCTGCTTCAGGTTCTGGGGTAGGGGAGGCGGAGATCGGAGGGCGCAAGCCCGACGATGGTGATGTTCTGGTGGAGAATGTGGGTGAGAAGCCTACAGAGGTGGAGGCCGAGTTTATCCGGCCTCAAGAGATGTGTGTCGACTCAGAGTCGAGTGAGAGTTGCGCCTCACTGCGCAACAAAAAACTCTGGAGGAGACACTCCCAGCGCTCCAGGAACGGTCGTTCGCTTCCGACAAGCGATACCGATGAGCCGGCGCCGAAAGCACAGGCTCTTGACGGACGTGGAAGAGGTGGTCCACAGGTGGTCAACGATGTCGTTGTCGTCAGGAAGGCGCAAAGACAGCGCGACTTCCTTAAGCGCGAGGAGGCCCGCCAAAAGGCGGAAAATGAATTGATGGAGCAGCTCCGCTCCATCAAGTCACCAGTGCCTTCCAAGGCAAATGAGGCAGCCCGTCCTGGAGTAATTGTGCGCGACGACCTCCGGAACTGTGGGCAAATTGTTAGGTCCGTCGTTAAGAAGTCCGGAAATCTAAAAGGGACTTCACAAAAGGCCCTAAACTACGTCACGGATATCATAGCGGAGTACGTAGATCAGCCGGAGTCGACCATGGTCGCTCGCCTCGAAAGTGAGGTGAAGAAGTGGCGGGAGCATAGTGCCCTCGTTGAAGCTGCCATGAAGCAGCTTCAAGAAGAAAACGCCTCCCTACGGCGCCGCCTTGAAGACTTGGAGGCATCTGCGAGCCAACGGCAGACCGAGGAGGTGTTGCAGCTGGTGGAGGCGCGAGTCCAGGCCAGGATAGAGTCCTATCTCGCTGGACCAGCCCAGAGGCCGCCACTGGCACATGAACGGCGGACCACTCCTGGGGACATCCCACTCCCTGTGCAGGATGGACTTGTGGGTGGAACACCCCCGCCCACTTCTTTCAAAGGGAAGGGGAAAGGAAAGGGGAAGAGGACGGTCCAATCCATTCCCCTGGACCCTACTCCCGTAGCCGGGCCCTCCAAAGCGCCGCCGCAAGCCGTTGCAGGTCCTTCTTCGGCTCCGGCGACAGTCACTGCTGCACCAAATATGAAGGGCACAATAATAAAGAAGGTGGTAACTGCCCCAAAGCCTCCAAAGGGCAAAAAGAATACTCCGGCGCCCATAGCGCAACCAGCTCCGGAGCCCCGTCCACTGCCGTCAGCCCCAGCATCGACCGAAACCCCTTGGGTTTTAGTGGCCAGCAGGAAGACGAAGAAGGCCAAAGTCGCTGTAGCGTCAACGGCGAGTCCGCAGCCGCAGAACCCGCCACGCCGGGCGGAGCCAAAATTGCGGTCACCGCGTTCCGCGGCAGTGGTCATTACACTGACGCCAGCGGCAATATCCAAGGGGCTCACATACAAGAGTGTCTTGACTGATGCCCAGAGTAGGGTAAACCTCACCGGCCTGGATATTACTAGGTTGCGGCCGAAGTTTGCGGCAACGGGTGCGCCTATGTACGAGGTACCCGGGGCCAACTCCGAAGAGAGGGCCGACTCCCTTGCCACTAGGTTAAGGGAGTGCTTCAATGGGTCGGAGGACGTCCGTATCTCCCGGCCCACAAAAACCGTAGAACTGCGGCTGACGGAGCTCGATTACACAGCTACGTCTGAATCAGTCGCAGCGGCCCTCTCCGAGGCCGGTGAGTGTTCTATAGAGAGCGTAAAGGTGGGACAAATCCGTCCCAATCGCTCGGGTTTAGGCTCGGTCTGGGTAAAGGTGCCGGTCAAGGCGGCCCAGAAGATTAAGGCGGGCTGCCTGCGTATAGGGTGGACGGTGCCTCGAGTGACGGTGCTCGAGGCAAGGCCCCTAAGGTGCTTCCGGTGCCTGGAATCTGGGCACGTCCGGGAGCGCTGCGACTGCGCAGTGGACCGTAGCGGGCTATGCTACCGCTGCGGTCAGGAGGGCCACAAGGCCCGCGAGTGTAGCGTCGCGCCGAACTGCGTAGTCTGCGCGGCTTCCGGCAAGCCCGCTGGGCACCGGCTTGGGGGGAAGACGTGTACCGTCTCCTCGCGAAAAACCCGTCGCAGCCCGCGAAGACGAACGGCTGGCGCTGAGGCTACGGCCCAGCCGCAGTCGGTGAACCCACCGCAAGGGGTGGCCGAGATGGAAGGAGTTGAAGAGATCGCCCAGTAATGGACCTGAAAATCCTCCAGGCGAACATCAACCACTGCGCCCGGGCCCAGGACCTGTTGTCCCAAAGCCTGGCGCAGTGGTCGGTGCAAGTGGCCGTGGTCGCCGAGCCGTACTTCGTCCCGCCCAGGGATAACTGGGCCGGGGACCTCGATGGTTCGGTGGCCATCATCACCCAGGGTGCCGCGGGCTCCCCGCCCTTCGAAAAAGTAGCGAAGGGCCAGGGATGCGTCGCGGCTCTGTTGGGAGACGTATGGTTTGTAGGAGTTTATTTCTCTCCCAACAGACCCCTCTACGAGTTCGAGTCCTTTCTCGTTCGACTGGGGGCCCTGGTGGAGCAAGGCCAACCTCACCCGGCGATCGTCGCCGGCGACTTCAACGCCAAATCCATGGTGTGGGGTTCGCCGGCGACCGACGTTCGCGGTGAGGTCCTGGAGGACTGGGCGATCTCTGTCGGCCTGGTCGTCCTGAATAGGGGGTCGGTGGACACGTGCGTGCGGCACAACGGCGGGTCGATTGTTGATCTTTCGTTTGCGAGTCCCGCCGTTGCACGTCGTGTCCGGGGCTGGAGAGTCCTCGTGGGCGTGGAGACGTTGTCGGACCATCGCTACATAAGGTTCGACGTCTCCGCGTCCCCGAGTATCCAGCCCAGTGGTGGACCGAGTGCCCCTAATCAGGACGGCCCGCGGTGGGTTTTACGACGCCTCGATAAAGAGGCCCTAGTGCTGGCCGCTCTGGTCGTCTCGTGGCTCCCCGTGCCGGACGGGCCGGTACGGGTCGAGCAGGAGGCGGAGTGGTTCGGGGTGGCAATGTCGGACGTTTGCGACGCCGCCATGCCCCGAGCCCTCCGCCGTTCGCCGCGGCGGCAGGTGTACTGGTGGTCGGCGGAGTTAGCGCAGTTGCGCGCGTCTTGCGTGGCTGCGCGCCGTCGATTCGCCAGGCATCGCCGTCGCCGACTGAGGGCGGACGATCACGCAGACCAGGAGCGGCAGCTCTACGGCCTCTACAAGGAGGCGAAGAGAGCGCTGCGGGTGGCCGTTCACAGGGCCAAGGTCACGGCTAGGAAGGAATTCCTGGAGACTCTCGATGGTGACCCGTGGGGGCGCCCCTATCGCTTGGTTATGAACAAGCTTCGACCAGCGGCGCCCCCGCTGTCGCAGAGTCTCCGGCCAGACTTACTGGCCAATGTCGTCGCGACCTTGTTTCCGGCCACCGAGGAGACCACTCCTCCACCGATGGCGCCACCGGATGTGGCGTCATCGTCGTACGAGACTTCGGCAAGGGAAATCCCGGAGGTTTCGCCCGCTGAGATGCGGGCGGTAGTGCTTCGGCTGCGGAGCAAAAACACGGCCCCAGGGCTCGATGGCATCCCTGGGAGGGCCTTGGTGCTAGCTCTCGAGCACCTGGGTCCGAGGCTCCGCAGTTTGTTCTCCGCCTGTTTGGAGCAGGGCGTCTTCCCGGTGCGTTGGAAAACCGGGAAGCTCGTCCTGCTAAAGAAGGAAGGAAGACCCGCAGAGTCGCCGTCGGCCTACCGGCCCATCGTGCTGCTCGACGAGGTTGCCAAACTCTTTGAGCGTATAGTGCATGCTCGCCTCGTCGAGCATCTCGATAGGGTCGGTCCGAATTTGGCCGACGTACAATTTGGATTCAGGAGGGGACGTTCCACCGTCCATGCGATTCTGCGGGTGAAGGCACAGGCGGAGGATGCAGTGGCCAGAGGCAGTGTAGTAATAGCGGTATCGCTTGATATTTCAAATGCGTTTAACTCGCTGCCCTGGCCCTGCATCCACGAAGCACTGCGGTACCACGTGGTGCCACCCTATCTCCGGCGTCTGGTGCACGCGTACCTTTCTGATAGGTACGTGGTGTATCCGGGCGCCGACGGGTGGCACCGAAGAGCGATGTCGTGCGGTGTTCCACAGGGCTCGGTTTTGGGCCCTCTCCTGTGGAACATCGGGTACGACTGGGTGCTCCGTGGTGCCAATCTCCGGGGCGTCGACGTGACTTGTTACGCTGACGACACGCTGGTCACGGCGACATCTGGGACTTTCCAGGATGCCGCAATATTGGCGGCGGCGGGCACCGGCCAAGTTGTAAATCGTATTCAACGATTAGGTTTGAAGGTGGCCCTTGAAAAGACCGAGGCCATTTGTTTTCACAGGCCTCGGAAAGGGCCACCGGCCGGTGCCCACATCGTTGTGGAGGGGGTGCGGATTCCCATCGGCAAGACCATGAAGTATTTGGGTTTGATCTTGGATAGCCGATGGGAATTTCGCACCCATTTTGAAACGATGCGGACAAAACTGTCCCGGGCAGCGGGCGCTCTTTCTAGCCTGCTGCCCAACCTGGAAGGTCCTGGCATCCCTTGCCGAAGATTATACCACGGAGTCGTGCGGTCCATGGCCCTGTATGGCAGTCCCGTTTGGGCTGATTCCCTGAGCGACCGCTGCGTCGCGCTCTTACGCAATCCTCAGCGTGTAGTGGCGCAGCGAGCGATCAGGGCATACCGCACGGTCTCGTACGAGGCGGCTTGCATGTTGGCCGGATTCCTGCCCTGGGATCTGGACGCCCGATCCCTGTCCGATGCTTTTCATTGGCGGGAGGAGGCGTTCAGTCGCGGGCAGCGTCCGGCCCTGAAGGAGGTGGAGGCCATGAGGGCCTCCTTACGGCGAGCCGCCGTGGAGGAGTGGCGTCTCAGGCTGGAGGCCCCGTCAGCGGGGCTGAGGGTCGTAGCGGCAGTGCGCCCGGTCTTTGCCGAATGGCTAGACAGGCGCCACGGCCCGGCTACATTTCGATTGACACAGATGCTCACCGGACATGGTTGCTTCGGTGAGTATCTGTGTCGAATTGTTGGCACGGAGGTGTCGGCCGTGTGTCACCATTGTGACAACTGCCCGCTGGATACGGCCCAGCACACACTGGAGTTTTGCCCAGCCTGGGACGAGGAGCGCAGCGCTCTCAGATCAGTCGTCGGAGGAGACCTCTCGTTGCCGGCCGTGGTCGCTTCCATGGTCGGCAGTCGGGAGGCCTGGCGTGCGGTGGCCCACTTCTGCGAGGTGGTCCTCTCGCAGAAGGAGAGTGCCGAGAGGGATCGGGAGCGCGAAGATCCCTCCCGCCGCCAGAGGAGACGAAGGAGGCGCCGGGTGGACGACTGACCGGCGTCTCCCGCCCTGTGGATTGGGGGCGTTTGGAGAATTCCACCACGGTATCCCCTGCCTGTCGTAAAAGGCGACTAATAGGGGCCACCGGGGGTCACGGGCGGGCAGCAGGGGGCTGTCCGTCATTACACACAATATTGTTGTGACCCCCGTGATGGACGGCAGCGTGGCTGGTTGGCCTCACGCTGCCGTAGACGCTGAGAGCGTCCTTCGGTGCGCGGGGGCGTCTGAGCCCCCCCATAACAGGAGACGGGCCGCACCAGGCGGCACCGCGCAGGGGCGGTTGCGGACGACAACTTTGACACTTTAGTCTTGGGCAACCCGCAGCCGTCCCTAATGCGCCGAAGAAGGCCACCGCGGAGTTTTAGTTGGTATGCCGTGCGGTGTACATAGGTTAGGGACTCGGCCCGGCGGTCGCCCGATGTTTTCCATCTCTCCGGGCGGCTCAACGCCGGGTCGTAAGGCACGGTGACCCCAACATAACCGCTCGGTCGCCCCCCACGAAGGCCGGGCGGTAGTGGTAACGCACTTTCTCCGCGAAAACAAAAAAAAAAAAAAAAAAAGGTTAAGGAGGTGGAGGCCATGAGGGCCTCCTTACGGCGAGCCGCCGTGGAGGAGTGGCGTCTCAGGCTGGAGGCCCCGTCAGCGGGGCTGCGGGTCGTAGCGGCAGTGCGCCCGGTCTTTGCCGAGTGGCTAGACAGGCGCCACGGCCCAGCTACCTTTCGATTGACACAGATGCTCACCGGGCATGGTTGCTTCGGTGAGTATCTGTGTCGTATTGTTGGCACGGAGGTGTCGGCCGTGTGTCACCATTGTGACAACTGCCCGCTGGATACGGCCCAGCACACACTGGAGTTTTGCCCAGCCTGGGACGAGGAGCGCAGCGCTCTCAGAGCAGTCGTCGGAGGAGACCTCTCGCTGCCGGCCGTGGTCGCTTCTATGGTCGGCAGTCGGGAGGCCTGGCGTGCGGTGGCCCACTTCTGCGAGGTGGTCCTCTCGCAGAAGGAGAGTGCCGAGAGGGATCGGGAGCGCGAAGATCCCTCCCGCCGCCAGAGGAGACGAAGGAGACGCCGGGTGGACGACTGACCGGCGTCTCCCGCCCTGTGGATTGGGGGCGTTTGGAGAATTCCACCACGGTATCCCCTGCCTGTCGTAAAAGGCGACTAATAGGGGCCACCGGGGGTCACGGGCGGGCAGCAGGGGGCTGTCCGTCATTACACACAATATTGTTGTGACCCCCGTGATGGACGGCAGCGTGGCTGGTCGGCCTCACGCTGCCGTAGACGCTGAGAGCGTCCTTTGGTGCGCGGGGGCATCTGAGCCCCCCCATAACAGGAGACGGGCCGCACCAGGCGGCACCGCGCAGGGGCGGTTGCGGACGACAACTTAGACATTCGTCAGAGGAAGCCCGCAGCCGTCCCTAATGCGCCGAAGATGGCCACCGCGGAGTTTTGGTTGGTATGCCGTGCGGTGTACATAGGTTAGGGACTCGGCCCGGCGGTCGCCCGATGTTTTCCATCTCTCCGGGCGGCTCAACGCCGGGTCGTAAGGCACGGTGACCCCAACATAACCGCTCGGTCGCCCCCCACGAAGGCCGGGCGGTAGTGGTAACGCACTTTCTCCGCGAAACCAAAAAAAAAAAAAAAAGGTTAGGTTAGGTTAGGTTAGGTTAGGTTGGGGTGCGAAGGGGTGCGAAGTCAGGAAACCTCCACGCGGTGCACCCTGGGCAACGGCGCGTCGATCACGTTGATCGGCGCGACGGCTAATATCCTGACAACAGTTGGTTGGCGGTTGTCGTCTTTTGCGGCGGCCGTCGTCCTGTCTTGGTGGGCCTGTTCATCGGGCGACTCCCGGTTCTGTCCTGGGGGTGTCGACGGGCTCGGTGTGCGCTAACCCCGCCCCGAGCAGGCAGTGGGGGGGAACCTTTCTCTCCTGCTGTCGCCGTCGTAGATCGTAATCCGGTATGGAGGTCCGTGGTCATGTCTCGCGCTCCTGCTGGACCGAGGGTCTTGGCTTAACCGCCCGGACCGCGAGGGAGAAAACCTCTATAAAAAGTTACCCCGAATCCCAAGCGGCGGCGCACCGCGAGGGGATGCATGGCCGATGGGTAGTTCGGTCACTAGTGCGACCCCCGCCAGAGTACCGGCCGACCCTCTGGCGGGTTACGTTAGGCTTACCCAGGTACAGGGGGCTCTGCCTGGGCGGACTGTTTATTTCCCCCACACTCGTGGGAACAACAATGGAATCCTTAAAAAATAAAAAACCTATAGTCGTATTGAAGAAGTTGCCTCTTCCTGCTTCAGATTCTGGGGTAGGAGAGGCGGAGATCGGAAGGCGCAAGTCTGACGATGGTGAAGTAGTGGCGAAGAGTGTGGGTGTAAAACCCACAGAGGTAGAAGCTGAATTCATTCGGCCTGAAACTATGTGTGTCGACTCAGAGTCGAGTGAGAGTTGCACCTCGCTGCGCAACAAAAAGCTCTGGAGGCGACACTCTCAGCGCTCCAGGGACGGTGTGTCGCTTCACACAAGCGACACCGACGAGCCAGCGCCGAAAGCGCAAGCGCTTGACGGTCGCGGTAGAGGGGGTCCATCCTCGGTCAGTGACGTCGTTGTCCTCAGGAAGACGCCAAGACAGCGCGACTTCCTGAAGCGCGAGGAGGCCCGCCAAAAGGCGGAAAACGAATTAATGGAACAGCTCCATTCCATTGAGTCGCTGGCGCCTTCTAAACCAAATGAGGCGGACCCTTCTGGGGTAATTTTGCGGGATGACCTCCGGAATTGTGGGCAGATCGTGAGGTCGATCGTGAAGAAATCTGGGAACCTGAAAGGGACCTCTCAAAAGGCCCTTAATTATGTGACTGATGTCATTAATCAATATGTGAGTCAGCCCGACTCCACTATAGTCTGCCGCCTCGAAAGTGAAGTGAAGAAGTGGCGGGAAAATAGTGCCCGCGTTGAAGCTGCTATGAAGCAGCTTCAAGATGAGAACTCTTCTCTCCGGCGCCGCCTCGAAGACCTGGAGGCATCCTCGAGTCAACGCCAGACTGAGGAGATGTTGAGATTGGTAGAGGCACGAGTCCAGGCCAGGATGGACTCTTTCCTTGCTGGACCAGCCCAGAGGCCGCCACTGGCACATGAACGGAGGGCAACTTCCGGGGACATCCCGCTCCCTGTGCAGGATGGATTTGTGGGTGGAGCACTCCCGGCCACTTCCATCAAAGGGAAAGGAATAGGAAAGGGGAAAAAGACTGCCCAACCAGTTTCCCTGGACCCCACTCCCGTAGCCGGGCCCTCCAACGCAGCGCCGCAAGCCATCGCAGGTCCATCTTCGGCACCGGTGACTGTCGTAGCTGCTCCAGCCAAGAAGGGCTCAAAAACTGCCCCAAAGCCTCCTAAGGGCAAAAAGAATGTACCCGCATCCGCAGCGAAAGTTGCACCAGAGCCCCGCCCATTGCCGCCGGCACCTGTGTCCATGGACAGGGAATGGACGGTCGTGGTGGGAAGGAAGAAAAAGCCCAGGTCTGGGACCACGCCGGTGGCAAGTTCACAGCCGCCACCGCGTCGGGCCGAGCCCAAACTCCGCCCACCACGTTCTGCGGCCGTCATAATTTCTTTGACGCCGGCGGCTGTGGCGAAAGGGCTCACATATAAGAAAGTCCTGACCGAGGCGCAGGGCAAAGTGGACCTCACCGGCCTTGAGATCACAAGGCTGAGGCCAAAGTTTGCGGCCACGGGTGCCCCTATGTATGAGGTGCCCGGGGCCAATTCTGACGAGAGGGCCGACTCCCTCGCCGATAGGCTGAGGGAGTGTTTCAGTGGGTCGGAGGACGTCCGTGTATCCCGGCCCACGAAAACCGCGGAACTGCGACTGACAGAGCTGGATTATACAGCCACTCCTGAATCAGTCGCAGCGGCCCTCTCTAAGGCCGGTGAGTGCGCCATAGAGGCCATAAAGGTCGGAGAAATCCGTCCCGACCGTTCGGGTGTGGGCTCGGTATGGGTGCGGATGCCAATAAAGGCAGCCCAAAAAGTGCGGGGGGCGGGCCGAGTATTAATCGGCTGGGTCGCGGCTCGAATTACTGTGCTCGAGTCGCGACCCATGCGGTGCTTCCGGTGCCTGGAGTCCGGACACGTCCGGGAGCGCTGTGACTGCGCAGTGGACCGCAGTGCGTTATGCTACCGCTGCGGTCAGGCGGGCCACAAAGCCCGTGAGTGTAACGCCGCGCCGAACTGCGTGGTCTGCGCGGCTTCTGGCAAGCCCGCTGGGCACCGGCTCGGGGGGAAGACGTGTCCCGTCTCCTCCCGCCGCAACCGGCGTCGCCCCCCGCATGGACAAGCTACTGAGGCTGTGGCCTCAACCCAGCCTCAGTCACCGCAAGAGATGGAAGGAGTTGAAGTGATCGCCCAGTAATGGACCTGAAGATCCTCCAGGCGAACATCAACCATTGCGCCCGGGCCCAGGACCTGTTGTCCCAAAGCCTGGCGCAGTGGTCGGTGCAAGTGGCCGTGGTCGCCGAGCCGTATTTCGTCCCGCCCAGGGATAACTGGGCCGGGGACCTCGACGGTTCGGTGGCCATCATCACCCAGGGTGCCGCAGGCTCCCCGCCCTTCGAAAAAGTAGCGAAGGGCCAGGGATGCGTCGCGGCTCTGTTGGGAGACGTATGGGTTGTAGGAGTTTATTTCTCTCCCAACAGACCCCTCTACGAGTTCGAGGCTTTTCTCGTTCGACTGGGGGCCCTGGTTGAGCAAGGCCAACCTCACCCGGCGATCGTCGCCGGCGACTTCAACGCCAAATCCATGGTGTGGGGTTCGCCGGCGACCGACGTTCGTGGTGAGGTCCTGGAGGACTGGGCGATCTCTGTCGGCCTGGTCGTCCTGAATAGGGGGTCGGTGGACACGTGCGTGCGGCACAACGGCGGGTCGATTGTTGATCTTTCGTTTGCGAGCCCCGCCGTTGCACGTCGTGTCCGGGGCTGGAGAGTCCTCGTGGGCGTGGAGACGTTGTCGGACCATCGCTACGTCAGGTTCGACGTCTCCGCGTCCCCGAGTATCCAGCCCAGTGGTGGACCGAGTGCCCCTAATCAGGACGGCCCGCGGTGGGTGTTACGTCGCCTCAACAAAGAGGCCCTAGAGTTGGCCGCTCTGGTCATATCGTGGCTCCCCGTGCCGGACGGGCCGGTACGGGTCGAGCAGGAGGCGGAGTGGTTCGGGGTGGCAATGTCGGACGTTTGCGACGCCGCCATGCCCCGAGCCCTCCGCCGTTCGCAGCGGCGGCAGGTGTACTGGTGGTCGGCGGAGTTAGCGCAGTTGCGTGCGTCTTGCGTGGCTGCGCGCCGTCGATTCGCCAGGCATCGCCGTCGCCGATTGAGGGCGGACGATCACGCAGACCAGGAGCGGCAGCTCTACGGCCTCTACAAGGAGGCGAAGAGAGCGCTGCGGGTGGCCGTTCACAGGGCCAAGGTCGCGGCAAGGAAGGAGTTCCTGGAGACTCTCGACGGTGACCCGTGGGGGCGTCCCTATCGCTTGGTAATGAACAAGCTTCGCCCAGCGGCGCCCCCGCTGTCGCAGAGTCTCCGGCCAGACTTACTGGCCAACGTCGTCGCGACCTTGTTTCCGGCCACCGAGGAGACCACTCCTCCACCGATGGCGCCACCGGATGTGGCGTCATCGTCGTACGAGACTTCGGCAAGGGATATCCCGGAGGTTTCGCCCGCTGAAATGCGGGCGGCAGTGCTTCGGCTGCGGAGCAAGAACACGGCCCCAGGGCTCGATGGCATCCCCGGGAGGGCCTGGGTGCTAGCTCTCGAGCACCTGGGTGCGAGGCTCCGCAGTTTGTTCTCCGCCTGTGTGGAGCAGGGCGTCTTCCCGGCGCGTTGGAAAACCGGGAAGCTCGTCCTGCTAAAGAAGGAAGGACGACCCGCAGAGTCGCCGTCGGCCTACCGGCCCATCGTGTTGCTCGACGAGGTCGCCAAACTCTTTGAGCGTATCGTGCATGCTCGCCTCGTCGAGCACCTCGATAGGGTCGGTCCGAATTTGGCCGACGTACAATTTGGATTCAGGAGGGGACGTTCCACCGTCCACGCGATTCTGCGGGTGAAGGCACAGGCGGAGGATGCAGTGGCCAGAGGCAGTGTAGTAATAGCGGTATCGCTTGATATTTCAAATGCGTTTAATTCGCTGCCCTGGCCCTGCATCCACGAGGCACTGCGGTACCACGTGGTGCCACCCTATCTCCGGCGGCTGGTGCACGCGTACCTTTCTAACAGGGACGTGGTGTATCCGGGCGCCGACGGGTGGCACCGAAGAGCAATGTCGTGCGGTGTTCCACAGGGCTCGGTTTTGGGCCCTCTCCTGTGGAACATCGGGTACGACTGGGTGCTCCGTGGTGCCAATCTCCGGGGCGTCGACGTGACTTGTTACGCTGACGACACGCTGGTCACGGCGACATCTGGGACTTTCCAGGATGCCGCAATATTGGCGGCGGCGGGCACCGGCCAAGTTGTAAATCGTATTCAACGATTAGGTTTGAAGGTGGCCCTTGAAAAGACCGAGGCCATTTGTTTTCACAGGCCTCGGAAAGGGCCACCGGCCGGTGCCCACATCGTCGTGGAGGGGGTGCGGATTCCCATCGGCAAGAACATGAAATATTTGGGGTTGATCTTGGATAGCCGATGGGAATTTCGCACCCACTTTGAAAAGATGAGGACGAAGCTGTCCCGGGCAGCGGGCGCTCTTTCTAGCCTGCTGCCCAACCTGGAAGGTCCTGGCATCCCTTGCCGAAGGTTATACCACGGAGTCGTGCGGTCCATGGCCCTGTATGGCAGTCCCGTTTGGGCTGATTCCCTGAGCGATCGCTGCGTCGCGCTTTTGCGCAATCCTCAACGAGTAGTAGCGCAGCGAGCGATCAGGGCATACCGCACGGTCTCGTACGAGGCGGCTTGCATGTTGGCCGGATTCCTGCCCTGGGATCTGGACGCCCGATCCCTGTCCGATGCTTTTCATTGGCGGGAGGAGGCGTTCAGTCGCGGGCAGCGTCCGGCCCTGAAGGAGGTGGAGGCCATGAGGGCCTCCTTACGGCGAGCCGCCGTGGAGGAGTGGCGTCTCAGGCTGGAGGCCCCGTCAGCGGGGCTTAGGGTCGTAGCGGCAGTGCGCCCGGTCTTTGCCGAGTGGCTAGACAGGCGCCACGGCCCGGCTACATTTCGATTGACACAGATGCTCACCGGACATGGTTGCTTCGGTGAGTATCTGTGTCGAATTGTTGGCACGGAGGTGTCGGCCGTGTGTCACCATTGTGACAACTGCCCGCTGGATACGGCCCAGCACACATTGGAGTTTTGCCCAGCCTGGGACGAGGAGCGCAGCGCTCTCAGAGCAGTCGTCGGAGGAGACCTCTCGCTGCCGGCCGTGGTCGCTTCCATGGTCGGCAGTCGGGAGGCCTGGCGTGCGGTGGCCCACTTCTGCGAGGTGGTCCTCTCGCAGAAGGAGAGTGCCGAGAGGGATCGGGAGCGCGAAGATCCCTCCCGCCGCCAGAGGAGACGAAGGAGACGCCGGGTGGACGACTGACCGGCGTCTCCCGCCCTGTGGATTGGGGGCGTTTGGAGAATTCCACCACGGTATCCCCTGCCTGTCGTAAAAGGCGACTAATAGGGGCCACCGGGGGTCACGGGCGGGCAGCAGGGGGCTGTCCGTCATTACACACAATATTGTTGTGACCCCCGTGATGGACGGCAGCGTGGCTGGTTGGCCTCACGCTGCCGTAGACGCTGAGAGCGTCCTTCGGTGCGCGGGGGCGTCTGAGCCCCCCCATAACAGGAGACGGGCCGCACCAGGCGGCACCGCGCAGGGGCGGTTGCGGACGACAACTTAGACATTCGTCAGAGGAAGCCCGCAGCCGTCCCTAATGCGCCGAAGAAGGCCACCGCGGAGTTTTGGTTGGTATGCCGTGCGGTGTACATAGGTTAGGGACTCGGCCCGGCAGTCACTCTACGCCGGGTCGTAAGGCACGGTGACCCCAACATAACCGCTCGGTCGCCCCCCTTGAAGGCCGGGCGGTAGTGGTAATGCACTTTCTCCGCGAAAAAAAAAAAAAAAAAAAAAAAAAAAAAAAAAAAAAAAAAAAAAAGGTTGGGGTGCGAAGTCAGGAAACCTCCACGCGGTGCACCCTGGGCAACGGCGCGTCGATCGCGTTGATCGGCGCGACGGCTAATATCCTGACAACAGTTGGTTGGCGGTTGTCGTCTCTTGCGGCGGCCGTCGTCCTGTTTTGGTGGGCCCGTTCATCGGGCGACTCCCGGTTCTGTCCTGGGGGTGTCGACGGGCTCGGTGTGCGCTAACCCCGCCCCGAGCAGGCAGTGGGGGGGAACTCTTTCTCTTCCGCTGTCGCCGTCGTAGATCGTAATCTGGTATGGAGGTCCGTGGTCATGTCTCGCGCTCCTGCCGGACCGAGGGTCTTGGCTTAACCGCCCGGACCGCGAGGGAGAAAACCTCTATAAAAAGTTACCCCGAATCCCAAGCGGCGGCGCACCGCGAGGGGATGCATGGCCGATGGGTAGTTCGGTCACTAGTGCGACCCCCGCCAGAGTACCGGCCGACCCTCTTGGCGGGTTACGTTAGGCTTACCCAGGTACAGGGGGCTCTGCCTGGGCGGACTTTTATTTCCCCCACACTCGTGGGAACAAAATGGAATCCTTTACAAACAAAAACCCAATTGTCGTATTGACGAAGTTGCCTCCTTCTGCTTCAGGTTCTGGGGTAGGGGAGGCGGAGATCGGAGGGCGCAAGCCCGACGATGGTGATGTTCTGGTGGAGAATGTGGGTGAGAAGCCTACAGAGGTGGAGGCCGAGTTTATCCGGCCTCAAGAGATGTGTGTCGACTCAGAGTCGAGTGAGAGTTGCGCCTCACTGCGCAACAAAAAACTCTGGAGGAGACACTCCCAGCGCTCCAGGAACGGTCGTTCGCTTCACACCAGCGACACCGACGAGCCAGCGCCGAAAGCGCAAGCACTTGACGGTCGCGGTAGAGGGGGTCCATCCTCGGTCAGTGACGTCGTTGTCCTCAGGAAGACGCCAAGACAGCGCGACTTCCTGAAGCGCGAGGAGGCCCGCCAAAAGGCGGAAAATGAATTGATGGAGCAGCTCCGCTCCATCAAGTCACCAGTGCCTTCCAAGGCAAATGAGGCAGCCCGTCCTGGAGTAATTGTGCGCGACGACCTCCGGAACTGTGGGCAAATTGTTAGGTCCGTCGTTAAGAAGTCCGGAAATCTAAAAGGGACTTCACAAAAGGCCCTAAACTACGTCACGGATATCATAGCGGAGTACGTAGATCAGCCGGAGTCGACCATGGTCGCTCGCCTCGAAAGTGAGGTGAAGAAGTGGCGGGAGCATAGTGCCCTCGTTGAAGCTGCCATGAAGCAGCTTCAAGAAGAAAACGCCTCCCTCCGGCGCCGCCTTGAAGACTTGGAGGCATCTGCGAGCCAAAGGCAGACCGAGGAGGTGTTGCAGCTGGTGGAGGCGCGAGTCCAGGCCAGGATAGAGTCCTATCTCGCTGGACCAGCCCAGAGGCCGCCACTGGCTCATGAGCGAAAATCCACCCCCGGGGACATCCCACTCCCTGTGCAGGGTGGATTTGTCGGAGGAACATCCCAGCCCACCTCCAGTAAAGGGAAGGGTATAGGGAAGGGGAAGAAGGGTGCCGTCCAGCCAGCCTCCTCGGCTCCTGCTCCCTCTGTCCCATCGGCTGGGCCCTCAAACGCCTCAGTACAGCCGGTTGCCGGACCTTCGAAGGTGTTGGCATCTGCCACTGCTGCACCCGCCAAATCAAGCCAGGGAAAGAAACTGCCGGGGAAAGCAGTGACCGCCCCAAAGGCAAAAGGCAAGAAGAAGGTGCCAGGAACCGCAGAGCAACTAGCTCCGGAGCCCCGTCCGCTGCCTCCACCACCAACGTCGATGGAAACGCCGTGGGTTGTGGTTGCCGGCAAAAAATCAAGAAAGGCAACTCCCGTCGCGGCCACAACATCGTCGCGTCAAAAGAAGCGTGAGCCCAAAGTCCGGCCGCCAAAATCAGCAGCGGTGGTTATTTCGCTGACGTCGGCGGCTGTGAAGAAGGGTTTCACGTATGCTGGCGTGTTGTCAAAAGCACAGCAAGCGGTGAGTCTGGATGGCCTGGAAATAGACAGGCTCAGGCCAAAATTTGCAGCTACGGGCGCTATGATATACGAAGTGCCCGGAGCTGACTCCGAAAAGAGGGCCGACTCCCTCGCCGAACGGTTGAGGGAGCATTTTGACGGGTCGGATGACGTCCGAGTCTCCCGACCCGTCAAGTGCTCGGAGCTGCGTATATCAGAACTTGACCCCGCAGCTACTTCTGAAACGGTGGCAGTGGCCCTCTCTAGCGCTGGTGATTGTGCCCCGGAGGCCGTGAAGGTGGGCCTAATCCGCCCGGATCGCTCAGGCCTGGGCTCCGTCTGGGCCAAGGTCCCGGCTAAAGCGGCCCAAAAGATTAAGGCGGGCCGTCTTCGAATAGGGTGGACAGTGGCCCGAGTGACCGTGCTCGAAGCGCGCCCGATGCGTTGCTACCGTTGTCTCGAGCACGGTCATGTGCGGGACACTTGCGACTGTCCCGTGGACCGCAGCGATCTCTGCTATCGCTGCGGCAAACCGGGTCACAAGGCCCGCCAATGTGGAGACGCACCCAGCTGTGCTTTATGTGCTGCAGCTGGCAAGCCCGCTGGGCACCAACTCGGGGGGAAGGCGTGTCCCGTCTCCTCCCGCAAAACCCGGCGTCGACCGCGCAGAAGAGCGGCTGCCGCTGAGGCTACGGCCCAGTCGCAGTCAGCGAACCCACCACATGGGGTGGCCGAGATGGAAGGTGTAGAAGAGATCGCCCAGTAATGGACCTGAAAATCCTCCAGGCGAACATCAACCACTGCGCCCGGGCCCAGGACCTGTTGTCCCAAAGCCTGGCGCAGTGGTCGGTGCAAGTGGCCGTGGTCGCCGAGCCATATTTCGTCCCACCCAGAGACAACTGGGCCGGGGACCTCGACGGTTCGGTGGCCATCATCACCCAGGGTGCCGCAGGCTCCCCGCCCTTCGAAAAAGTAGCGAAGGGCCAGGGATGCGTCGCGGCTCTGTTGGGAGACGTATGGGTTGTAGGAGTTTATTTCTCTCCCAACAGACCCCTCTACGAATTCGAGGCTTTTCTCGTTCGACTGGGGGCCCTGGTGGAACAAGGCCAACCTCACCCGGCGCTCGTCGCCGGCGACTTCAATGCCAAATCCGTGGTGTGGGGTTCGCCGGCGACAGACGTTCGCGGTGAGGTCCTGGAGGACTGGGCGATCTCTGTCGGCCTGGTCGTCCTGAATAGGGGGTCGGTGGACACGTGCGTGCGGCATAACGGCGGGTCTATTGTTGATTTGTCGTTTGCGAGTCCCGCCGTCGCACGTCGTGTCCGGGGCTGGAGAGTCCTCGTGGGCGTGGAGACGTTGTCGGACCATCGCTACATTAGGTTCGACGTCTCCGCGTCCCCGAGTATCCAGCCCAGTGGTGGACCGAGTGCCCCTAATCAGGACGGCCCGCGGTGGGTGTTACGTCGCCTCAACAAAGAGGCCCTAGTGTTGGCCGCTCTGGTCGTGTCGTGGCTCCCCGTACCGGACGGGCCGGTACGGGTCGAGCAGGAGGCGGAGTGGTTCGGGGTGGCAATGTCGGACGTTTGCGACGCCGCCATGCCCCGAGCCCTCCGCCGTTCGCCGCGGCGGCAGGTGTACTGGTGGTCGGCGGAGTTATCGCAGTTGCGCGCATCTTGCGTTGCTGCGCGCCGTCGATACGCCAGGCATCGCCGCCGCCGTGTGAGGGCTGATGATCACGCAGACCAGGAGCGGCAGCTCTACGGCCTCTATAAGGAGGCGAAGAGAGCGCTGCGGGTGGCCGTTCACAGGGCCAAGGTCGCGGCTAGGAAGGAGTTTCTGGAGACTCTCGACGGTGACCCGTGGGGGCGTCCCTATCGCTTGGTAATGAACAAGCTTCGCCCAGCGGCGCCCCCGCTGTCGCAGAGTCTCCGGCCAGACTTGCTGGCCAACGTCGTCGCGACCTTGTTTCCGGCCACCGAGGAGACCACTCCTCCACCGATGGCGCCACCGGAAGTGGCGTCATCGTCGTACGAGACTTCGGCAAGGGATATCCCGGAGGTTTCGCCCGCTGAAATGCGGGCGGCAGTGCTTCGGCTGCGGAGCAAGAACACGGCCCCAGGGCTCGATGGCATCCCTGGGCGGGCCTGGGTGTTAGCTCTCGAGCACCTGGGTCCGAGGCTCCGCAGTTTGTTCTCCGCCTGTTTGGAGCAGGGCGTCTTCCCGGCGCGTTGGAAAACCGGGAAGCTCGTCCTGCTGAAGAAGGAAGGAAGACCCGCAGAGTCGCCGTCGGCCTACCGGCCCATCGTGCTGCTCGACGAGGTCGCCAAACTTTTCGAGCGTATAATTCATGCTCGCCTCGTCGAGCACCTCGATAGGGTCGGTCCGAACTTGGCCGACGAACAGTACGGATTCAGGAGGGGACGTTCCACCGTCCACGCGATTCTGCGGGTGAAGGCACAGGCGGAGGATGCAGTGGCCAGAGGCAGTGTAGTGATAGCGGTATCGCTGGATATTTCCAACGCTTTTAACTCGCTGCCCTGGCCCTGCATCCACGAAGCACTGCGGTACCACGTGGTGCCGCCCTATCTTCGGCGTCTGGTGCACGCGTACCTTTCTAACAGGGACGTGGTGTATCCGGGCGCCGACGGGTGGCACCGAAGAGCGATGTCGTGCGGTGTTCCACAGGGCTCGGTTTTGGGCCCTCTCCTGTGGAACATCGGGTACGACTGGGTGCTCCGTGGTGCCAATCTCCGGGGCGTCGGCGTCACATGCTACGCCGACGACACGCTAGTGACAGCGACTTCTGGGACCTTCCAGGATGCCGCAATCCTGGCGGCGGAGGGCACCGGCGACGTCGTGCGTCGCATCCAGCGACTTGGTTTGAAGGTGGCCCTTGAAAAGACCGAGGCCATTTGTTTTCACAGGCCTCGGAAAGGGCCACCGGCCGGTGCCCACATCGTCGTGGAGGGGGTGCGGATTCCCATCGGCAAGAACATGAAATATTTGGGTTTGATTTTGGATAGCCGATGGGAATTTCGCACCCACTTTGAGAAGATGCGGACTAAACTGTCCCGGGCAGCGGGCGCTCTTTCTAGCCTGCTGCCCAACCTGGAAGGTCCTGGCATCCCTTGCCGAAGGTTGTATCACGGAGTCGTGCGGTCCATGGCCCTGTATGGCAGCCCTGTTTGGGCTGATTCCCTGAGTGACCGCTGCGTTGCGCTCTTGCGCAATCCTCAGCGTGTAGTTGCGCAGCGGGCAATCAGGGCATACCGCACGGTCTCGTACGAGGCGGCTTGCATGTTGGCCGGATTCCTGCCCTGGGATCTGGACGCCCAATCCCTGTCCGATGCTTTCTATTGGCGGGAGGAGGCGTTCAGTCGCGGGCAGCGTCCGGCCCTGAAGGAGGTGGAGGCCATGAGGGCCTCCTTACGGCGAGCCGCCGTGGAGGAGTGGCGTCTCAGGCTGGAGGCCCCGTCAGCGGGGCTGCGGGTCGTAGCGGCAGTGCGTCCGGTCTTTGCCGAGTGGCTAGACAGGCGCCACGGCCCAGCTACCTTTCGATTGACACAGATGCTCACCGGGCATGGTTGCTTCGGTGAGTATCTGTGTCGTATTGTTGGCACGGAGGTGTCGGCCGTGTGTCACCATTGTGACAACTGCCCGCTGGATACGGCCCAGCACACACTGGAGTTTTGCCCAGCCTGGGACGAGGAGCGCAGCGCTCTCAGATCAGTCGTCGGAGGAGACCTCTCGCTGCCGGCCGTGGTCGCTTCCATGGTCGGCAGTCGGGAGGCCTGGCGTGCGGTGGCCCACTTCTGCGAGGTGGTCCTCTCGCAGAAGGAGAGTGCCGAGAGGGATCGGGAGCGCGAAGATCCCTCCCGCCGCCAGAGGAGACGAAGGAGACGCCGGGTGGACGACTGACCGGCGTCTCCCGCCCTGTGGATTGGGGGCGTTTGGAGAATTCCACCACGGTATCCCCTGCCTGTCGTAAAAGGCGACTAATAGGGGCCACCGGGGGTCACGGGCGGGCAGCAGGGGGCTGTCCGTCATTACACACTATGTTGTTGTGACCCCCGTGATGGACGGCAGCGTGGCTGGTTGGCCTCACGCTGCCGTAGACGCTGAGAGCGTCCTTCGGTGCGCGGGGGCATCTGAGCCCCCCCATAACAGGAGACGGGCCGCACCAGGCGGCACCGCGCAGGGGCGGTTGCGGACGACAACTTAGACATTCGTCAGAGGAAGCCCGCAGCCGTCCCTAATGCGCCGAAGATGGCCACCGCGGAGTTTTGGTTGGTATACCGTGCGGTGTACATAGGTTAGGGACTCGGCCCGGCGGTCGCCCGATGTTTTCCATCTCTCCGGGCGGCTCAACGCCGGGTCGTAAGGCACGGTGACCCCAACATAACCGCTCGGTCGCCCCCCACGAAGGCCGGGCGGTAGTGGTAATGCACTTTCTCCGCGAAACCAAAAAAAAAAAAAAAAAAAAAAAAAAAAAAAGGTTAGGTTAGGTTCCCCGTGCCGGACGGGCCGGTACGGGTCGAGCAGGAGGCGGAGTGGTTCGGGGTGGCAATGTCGGACGTTTGCGACGCCGCCATGCCCCGAGCCCTCCGCCGTTCGCCGCGGCGGCAGGTGTACTGGTGGTCGGCGGAGTTAGCGCAGTTGCGCGCGTCTTGCGTAGCTGCGCGCCGTCGATTCGCCAGGCATCGCCGTCGCCGATTGAGGGCGGACGATCACGCAGACCAGGAGCGGCAGCTCTACGGCCTCTACAAGGAGGCGAAGAGAGCGCTGCGGGTGGCCGTTCACAGGGCCAAGGTCGCGGCTAGGAAGGAGTTCCTGGAGACTCTCGATGGTGACCCGTGGGGGCGCCCCTATCGCTTGGTTATGAACAAGCTTCGACCAGCGGCGCCCCCGCTGTCGCAGAGTCTCCGGCCAGACTTACTGGCCAACGTCGTCGCGACCTTGTTTCCGGCCACCGAGGAGACCACTCCTCCACCGATGGCGCCACCGGATGTGGCGTCATCGTCGTACGAGACTTCGGCAAGGGAAATCCCGGAGGTTTCGCCCGCTGAGATGCGGGCGGTAGTGCTTCGGCTGCGGAGCAAAAACACGGCCCCAGGGCTCGATGGCATCCCTGGGAGGGCCTTGGTGCTAGCTCTCGAGCACCTGGGTCCGAGGCTCCGCAGTTTGTTCTCCGCCTGTTTAGAGCAGGGCGTCTTCCCGGCGCGTTGGAAAACCGGGAAGCTCGTCCTGCTGAAGAAGGAAGGAAGACCCGCAGAGTCGCCGTCGGCCTACCGGCCCATCGTGCTGCTCGACGAGGTCGCCAAACTTTTCGAGCGTATAGTTCATGCTCGCCTCGTCGAGCACCTCGATAGGGTCGGTCCGAACTTGGCCGACGAACAATACGGATTTAGGAGGGGACGTTCCACCGTCCACGCGATTCTGCGGGTGAAGGCACAGGCGGAGGATGCAGTGGCCAGAGGCAGTGTAGTAATAGCGGTATCGCTTGATATTTCAAATGCGTTTAATTCGCTGCCCTGGCCGTGCATCCACGAAGCACTGCGGTACCACGTGGTGCCACCCTATCTCCGACGTCTGGTGCACGCGTACCTTTCTGATAGGTACGTGGTGTATCCGGGCGCCAACGGGTGGCACCGAAGAGCGATGTCGTGCGGTGTTCCACAGGGCTCGGTTTTGGGCCCTCTCCTGTGGAACATCGGGTACGACTGGGTGCTCCGTGGTGCCAATCTCCGGGGCGTCGACGTGACTTGTTACGCTGACGACACGCTGGTCACGGCGACATCTGGGACTTTCCAGGATGCCGCAATATTGGCGGCGGCGGGCACCGGCCAAGTTGTAAATCGTATTCAACGATTAGGTTTGAAGGTGGCCCTTGAAAAGACCGAGGCCATTTGTTTTCACAGGCCTCGGAAAGGGCCACCGGCCGGTGCCCACATCGTTGTGGAGGGGGTGCGGATTCCCATCGGCAAGACCATGAAGTATTTGGGTTTGATCTTGGATAGCCGATGGGAATTTCGCACCCATTTTGAAACGATGCGGACAAAACTGTCCCGGGCAGCGGGCGCTCTTTCTAGCCTGCTGCCCAACCTGGAAGGTCCTGGCATCCCTTGCCGAAGATTATACCACGGAGTCGTGCGGTCCATGGCCCTGTATGGCAGTCCCGTTTGGGCTGATTCCCTGAGCGACCGCTGCGTCGCGCTCTTGCGCAATCCTCAGCGTGTAGTGGCGCAGCGGGCGATCAGGGCATACCGCACGGTCTCGTACGAGGCGGCTTGCATGTTGGCCGGATTCCTGCCCTGGGATCTGGACGCCCGATCCCTGTCCGATGCTTTTCATTGGCGGGAGGAGGCGTTCAGTCGCGGGCAGCGTCCGGCCCCGAAGGAGGTGGAGGCCATGAGGGCCTCCTTACGGCGAGCCGCCGTGGAGGAGTGGCGTCTCAGGCTGGAGGCCCCGTCAGCGGGGCTGAGGGTCGTAGCGGCAGTGCGCCCGGTCTTTGCCGAGTGGCTAGACAGGCGCCACGGCCCGGCTACATTTCGATTGACACAGATGCTCACCGGACATGGTTGCTTCGGTGAGTATCTGTGTCGAATTGTTGGCACGGAGGTGTCGGCCGTGTGTCACCATTGTGACAACTGCCCGCTGGATACGGCCCAGCACACACTGGAGTTTTGCCCAGCCTGGGACGAGGAGCGCAGCGCTCTCAGATCAGTCGTCGGAGGAGACCTCTCGTTGCCGGCCGTGGTCGCTTCCATGGTCGGCAGTCGGGAGGCCTGGCGTGCGGTGGCCCACTTCTGCGAGGTGGTCCTCTCGCAGAAGGAGAGTGCCGAGAGGGATCGGGAGCGTGAAGATCCCTCCCGCCGCCAGAGGAGACGAAGGAGGCGCCGGGTGGACGACTGACCGGCGTCTCCCGCCCTGTGGATTGGGGGCGTTTGGAGAATTCCACCACGGTATCCCCTGCCTGTCGTAAAAGGCGACTAATAGGGGCCACCGGGGGTCACGGGCGGGCAGCAGGGGGCTGTCCGTCATTACACACAATATTGTTGTGACCCCCGTGATGGACGGCAGCGTGGCTGGTCGGCCTCAAGCTGCCGTAGACGCTGAGAGCGTCCTTCGGTGCGCGGGGGCATCTGAGCCCCCCCCATAACAGGAGACGGGCCGCACCAGGCGGCACCGCGCAGGGGCGGTTGCGGACGACAACTTAGACATTCGTCAGAGGAAGCCCGCAGCCGTCCCTAATGCGCCGAAGATGGCCACCGCGGAGTTTTAGTTGGTATGCCGTGCGGTGTACATAGGTTAGGGACTCGGCCCGGCAATCACTCTACGCCGGGTCGTAAGGCACGGTGACCCCAACATAACCGCTCGGTCGCCCCCCTTGAAGGCCGGGCGGTAGTGGTAACGCACTTTCTCCGCGAAAACAAAAAAAAAAAAAAAAAAAAAAAAAAAAAAAAAAAAAAAGGTTAGGTTAGGTTAGGTTTTTTTTTTTTTTGTAGACCCTGCGGTCAACACCGGGGAGACCTGCTAACGGTATACAGTGAATCCCGCGGCTTAGCGACCGCAGGGGCTTGGAAAGGGAGTGGGAGAGGGGAGGGTTAGGTGTGGTAAATTTATTCTCTGTTTAGTCGTGTTCTCTGTTTAGTCGTGTACTCTGATAGTGTTTCAAATGTACTCTGCAGGGGCCTAGAAAGGAACGGAAAAGGAAGGTGGAAGGGAAAGTGGTGGAAGGGAGGAAGGTTCCCAGGATGGGCGGAAAGAGAAGGTGTGAGGAATGTTCGCGGAACCCTCAAAGGCCTCGAATGTGTTATACAACCAAGAGGTACACACACTGAACTGTGTGCCACAGCCCGCGACAAATCTCCCCCCATGCATGGGCGTGCATCTAGTGTGGAGACCCAGCGCACAAGAATTGCCTGAGGGGGGGTTAGGTTAGGTTTTTTTTTTTTTTTTTTGTAGACCCTGCGGTCAACACCGGGGAGACCTGCTAACGGTATACAGTGAATCCCGCGGCTTAGCGACCGCAGGGGCTTGGGAAGGGGTATGGGAGAGGGGAGGGTTAGGTGTGTGGTAAATAAAATTTTGTGTTCTCTGTTTAGTCGTGTACTCTGATAGTGTTTCAAATGTACTCTGTAGGGGCCTAGAAAGGAACGGAAAAGGAAGGTGGAAGGGAAAGTGGTGGAAGGGAGGAAGGTTCCCAGGATGGGCGGAAGAGAAGGTGTCAGGAATGTTCGCGGAACCCTCAAAGGCCTCGAATGTGTTATACAACCAAGAGGTACACACACTGTACTGTGTGCCACAGCCCGCGACAAATCTCCCCCCATGCATGGGCGTGCATCTAGTGTGAAGACCCAGCGCACAAGAATTGCCTGAGGGGGCGGTTAGGTTAGGTTAGGTTAGGTTAGGTTAGGTTTTTTTTTTTTTTTGTAGACCCTGCGGTCAACACCGGGGAGACCTGCTAACGGTATACAGTGAATCCCGCGGCTTAGCGACCGCAGGGGCTTGGAAAGGGAGTGGGAGAGGGGAGGGTTAGGTGTGGTAAATTTATTCTCTGTTTAGTCGTGTTCTCTGTTTAGTCGTGTACTCTGATAGTGTTTCAAATGTACTCTGCAGGGGCCTAGAAAGGAACGGAAAAGGAAGGTGGAAGGGAAAGTGGTGGAAGGGAGGAAGGTTCCCAGGATGGGCGGAAAGAGAAGGTGTGAGGAATGTTCGCGGAACCCTCAAAGGCCTCGAATGTGTTATACAACCAAGAGGTACACACACTGAACTGTGTGCCACAGCCCGCGACAAATCTCCCCCCATGCATGGGCGTGCATCTAGTGTGGAGACCCAGCGCACAAGAATTGCCTGAGGGGGGGTCAAGGTTAGGTTAGGTTAGGTTAGGTTAGGTTAGGTTAGGTTAGGTTAGGTTAGGTTAGGTTAGGTTAGGTTAGGTTAGGTTAGGTTGCGGCTTGTATGTTGGCCGGATTCCTGCCCTGGGATCTGGACGCCCGATCCCTGTCCGATGCTTTCCATTGGCGGGAGGAGGCGTTCAGTCGTGGGCAGCGTCCGGCCCTGAAGGAGGTGGAGGCCATGAGGGCCTCCTTACGGCGAGCCGCCGTGGAGGAGTGGCGTCTCAGGCTGGAGGCCCCGTCAGCGGGGCTGAGGGTCGTAGCGGCAGTGCGCCCGGTCTTTGCCGAGTGGCTAGACAGGCGCCACGGCCCAGCTACATTTCGATTGACACAGATGCTCACCGGACATGGTTGCTTCGGTGAGTATCTGTGTCGAATTGTTGGCACGGAGGTGTCGGCCGTGTGTCACCATTGTGACAACTGCCCGCTGGATACGGCCCAGCACACACTGGAGTTTTGCCCGGCCTGGGACGAGGAGCGCAGCGCTCTCAGATCAGTCGTCGGAGGAGACCTCTCGTTGCCGGCCGTGGTCGCTTCCATGGTCGGCAGTCGGGAGGCCTGGCGTGCGGTGGCCCACTTCTGCGAGGTGGTCCTCTCGCAGAAGGAGAGTGCCGAGAGGGATCGGGAGCGCGAAGATCCCTCCCGCCGCCAGAGGAGACGAAGGAGGCGCCGGGTGGACGACTGACCGGCGTCTCCCGCCCTGTGGATTGGGGGCGTTTGGAGAATTCCACCACGGTATCCCCTGCCTGTCGTAAAAGGCGACTAATAGGGGCCACCGGGGGTCACGGGCGGGCAGCAGGGGGCTGTCCGTCATTACATACAATATTGTTGTGACCCCCGTGATGGACGGCAGCGTGGCTGGTTGGCCTCACGCTGCCGTAGACGCTGAGAGCGTCCTTCGGTGCGCGGGGGCGTCTGAGCCCCCCCCATAACAGGAGACGGGCCGCACCAGGCGGCACCGCGCAGGGGCGGTTGCGGACGACAACTTTGACACTTTTCGTCATGGGAAACCCGCAGCCGTCCCTAATGCGCCGAAGAAGGCCACCGCGGAGTTTTAGTTGGTATGCCGTGCGGTTAGGGACTCGGCCCGGCAATCACTCCACGCCGGGTCGTAAGGCACGGTGACCCCAACATAACCGCTCGGTCGCCCCCCACGAAGGCCGGGCGGTAGTGGTAACACACTTTCTCCGCGAAAACAAAAAAAAAAAAAAAAAAAAAAGGTTAGGTTAGGTTAGGTTAGGTTAGGTTAGGTTAGGTTAGGTTAGGTTAGGTTAGGTTAGGTTAGGTTAGGTTAGGTTAGGTCAGGTTAGGTTAGGTTAGGTTTTTTTTTTTTTTTTTTTTTTTTTAAATGTAGGACCTTATGTCCCACTCCTGGTCCCCCTATCCAGGACAAGGGATTTTTCCTACTATTTTTTATTTTTAACTTTTTTCTTTTTTCTTACAATTTTCATACTTATATTCTACTCTTCTAATCTTACTTGCAATCGTACATATTTATATATCACGTATCTATCTGCCTTGATGCTTAGTGTAGTTTGTGGCTTATATTATGCATATTCTATTCGTTTTCTTTATCTATTAGTATACTACTTAAATCTTAATTCTATTTATCTAGTTCTCTTAACATAGTTTCCGCTTTCTAAGTTTATTTATTGCTAGTCTTATAATAATTAAATATTATATAGGTAGCAATTATTTTGCTTACTTATTCCTATTATTTACCTTATTTACTATACGCTTACAATATTCTAGAAACTTATGTACTATGTTCTTATTTCTAATAATATCTGGAATATTATCTAATGCTATATTTATATCTAATTCTAATTCTATTTCATGCCGTTCTTTGGCATGGATGGGACATTCGAGCAGGAGGTGTGGGACCGTCTCCTCCACGTCAGGGTCACACAAGCACGCCGGGCTCTCCTTGCACTTGAACCGATGCAAGTACTCAGAGAACCCGCCGTGCCCGGTGAACACCTGCGTAAGGACAGGATCCAGGACGATCTTCCTGACGACCCTGTGCGCCTCGACTGCGTCCGGAAAGAACAGCTTCGTTACCGAAGCCGTCTCTCCGTCCGCATATCTCCGGCTCCATTCGTCAATAGACTCCTGACGGATCTGTCTCTTGACGAATGAAACCGGACACTTGTCGTAGTGCGCACGGGTCCTCAGACGCTGTGCGGCCTCCTTAGCGAGCATGTCCGCCCTCTCGTTTCCCTCCAACCCCACATGTGCCTTCACCCAGAAAAATTTAATTTTCTGGGTGCGTTGCTCGGCTTCTTTTAATAGCTTTTTTATTTCGAACGCTATGGGGTGGAGAGAATCACCTCTGGTGATGACGTCGAGGGCAGACCTGGCATCGCTAAAGATGCCGCACTCAGGAAGCCCGCTTCGGAGCGCCTCCTCCACGGCGTTCCGGAGGGCGAGAAGTTCCGCCTGGTAGACGGAGCAGTAGGACTCCAGCCGCAATTTTCTGGTACTCGTCTCGGCGGCGCCGTTCCATATGGACAGCGCCGCTCCGACTTTCCCATCAATTTTGCTTCCGTCGGTGAAGATGCTAAGACCTTCACCGACGTGCTGGGCCAATTCCGCCCCGTCCACCAGGCATTCGAACGTCCCGCTCCTCCGTTCCGCCGGGTGTTCTAAGCTGGCGAAGGCCACAGGGGCCTCTATCTCCCGATCGCCCACCACCCGCTGGGAGTACCCCCTCTTGACTTCGTAAAGGAGTGCGGTTTCCCTCACTCTGATGTCAAGGGGGAGTATTCCCGCGAGCAGTAGGGTCGAGTTGAGAGAGGCGGTCCTGTAAGCCTTCGTCAGCTTCTGCGCAAAGCTGCGCTGGATCGCTCCGAGCTGCTTCCTGATGCCAAGTTTTTGGCTAGCGGGAGCCCACGCGCTAGCCGCGTAGAGGATTACGGGCTCGACCGCTGCCGTGTAAATCGTCCTGATAACCTCCGGTCCCAACCCCCACTGGACTTTGGCTGACCTCGCGAGCATTTTGTAGATATTGGCGGCCTTCCGACAAGCCTGCGTCACGTGACTGTTAAAGGTGAGTTTCCGGTCTATCGTCAGGCCAAGCATCTTTATTTCGTCTGACAGACCAATGTCGACGCCTCCCATGTGTAGGATTGGGGTATCGTATTTTAATTTGTTGGTAATAACCATTGCCTTGGTTTTGTTTGGCGCAAATTTGAGTTTATTTCGGATACCCCAATCCCGCACATAGGCTAGCGCCGCATTGGCCTGCCTTTGGACTTCTCCTGTAGAACCCCCGTCAAACACCAGGACGACATCATCGGCAAAAGCCTGACAATAGTCGCCCCGGCGCTCGAGCCCCTGGGTTAGGTTAGGTTTTTTTTTTTTTGTAGACCCTGCGGTCAACACCGGGGAGACCTGCTAACGGTATACAGTGAATCCCGCGGCTTAGCGACCGCAGGGGCTTGGAGAGGGAGTGGGAGAGGGGAGGGTTAGGTGTGGTAAATTTATTCTCTGTTTAGTCGTGTTCTCTGTTTAGTCGTGTACTCTGATAGTGTTTCAAATGTACTCTGTAGGGGCCTAGAAAGGAGCGGAAAAGGAAAGTGGAAGGGAAAGTGGTGGAAGGGAGGAAGGTTCCCAGGATGGGCGGAAGAGAAGGTGTCAGGAATGTTCGCGGAACCCTCAAAGGCCTCGAATGTGTTATACAACCAAGAGGTACACACACTGAACTGTGTGCCACAGCCCGCGACAAATCTCCCCCCATGCATGGGCGTGCATCTAGTGTGAAGACCCAGCGCACAAGAATTGCCGGAGGGGGGGGGGTTTTTTTTTTTTTTTTTTTTTTTTTTTTTTTTTTTTTTTTTTTTTTTTCTGTCCCCCTATCCAGGACAAGGGATCTTTTATATAATTTTTAATTGTTTTTCCCTTTTCTTTTCAACATTTCTTAAAACTTAATCCAACTGTATCTATCTTTACTCATATAACACATTTCTTATCTTACACTTCCATCTATATTTTTTAATCCTTATATCATCTAGCTATTCTTATAAGCTATATGTTACTACTTTTATCTTACTTATGTCTATTATCTAGTTATTTAGCCTTATTTGTACATACGTTCTTACTAATTACTTTAATTACTAATATAATATAATGTGACATTATATATTTAGCAATTTATTACCTACTTATTTCTAATTATAACTTTGTTTCCTATTAATCTACAATATTTAACGAACTTATGTACTATGCTTTTATCCGCTATGATCTTATGTATATTATCTATTGCTAACTTAACATCTATCTCTTCTTCGATATCAAATCTTTCTTTGGCATGGATGGGACATTCGAGCAGGAGGTGTGGGACCGTCTCCTCCACGTCAGGGTCACACAAGCACGCCGGGCTCTCCTTGCACTTGAACCGATGCAAGTACTCGGAGAACCCGCCGTGCCCAGTGAACACCTGCGTAAGGACAGGATCCAGGACGATCTTCCTGACGACCCTGTGCGCCTCGACTGCGTCCGGAAAGAACAGCTTCGTTACCGAAGCCGTCTCTCCGTCCGCATATCTCCGGCTCCATTCGTCAATAGACTCCTGACGGATCTGTCTCTTGACGAATGAAACCGGACACTTGTCGTAGTGCGCACGGGTCCTCAGGCGCTGTGCAGCCTCTTTAGCGAGCACGTCCGCCCTCTCGTTTCCCTCCAACCCCACGTGTGCCTTCACCCAGAAAAAATTAATTTTCTGGGTGCGTTGCTCGGCTTCTTTTAATAGCTTTTTTATTTCGAACGCTATGGGGTGGAGAGAATCACCTCTGGTGATGACGTCGAGGGCAGACCTGGCATCGCTAAAGATGCCGCACTCAGGAAGCCCGCTTCGGAGCGCCTCCTCCACGGCGTTCCGGAGGGCGAGAAGTTCCGCCTGGTAGACGGAGCAGTATGACTCCAGCCGCAATTTTCTGGTACTCGTCTCGGCGGCGCCGTTCCATATGGACAGCGCCGCTCCGACTTTCCCATCAATTTTGCTTCCGTCGGTGAAGATGCTAAGACCTTCACCGACGTGCTGGGCCAATTCCGCCCCGTCCACCAGGCATTCGAACGTCCCGCTCCTCCGTTCCGCCGGGTGTTCTAAGCTGGCGAAGGCCACAGGAGCCTCTATCTCCCGATCGCCCACCACCCGCTGGGAGTACCCCCTCTTGACCTCGTAAAGGAGTGCGGTTTCCCTCACTCTGATGTCAAGGGGGAGTATTCCCGCGAGCAATAGGGTCGAGTTGAGAGAGGCGGTCCTGTATGCCTTCGTCAGCTTCTGCGCAAAGCTGCGCTGGATCGCTCCGAGCTGCTTCCTGATACCGAGTTTTTGGCTAGCGGGAGCCCACGCGCTAGCCGCGTAGAGGATTACGGGCTCGACCGCCGCCGTATAGATCGTCCTGATAACCTCCGGTCCCAACCCCCACTGGACTTTGGCTGACCTCGCGAGCATTTTGTAGACGTTAGCGGCCTTCCGACAAGCCTGCGTCACGTGACTGTTAAAGGTGAGTTTCCGGTCTATCGTCAGGCCGAGCATCTTTATTTCGTCTGACAGACCAATGTCGACGCCTCCCATGTGTAGGATCGGGGTATCGTACTTTAATTTGTTAGTGATAACCATTGCCTTGGTTTTGTTTGGCGCAAATTTGAGTTTATTTCTGATACCCCAATCCCGCACATAGGCTAGTGCCGCATTGGCCTGCCTTTGGACTTCTCCTGTAGAACCCCCGTCAAACACCAGGACGACATCATCGGCAAAAGCCTGACAATAGTCGCCCCGGCTCTCGAGCCCCTGTAAAAGGGGATCGAGGAGGAGGTTCCACAGGATTGGCCCTCCGATAGACCCCTGAACGCAACCTTTAGCAGTCCGTTTCGCGGCCTCAGCACCCGCGTACCTGACCCTGACCATCCGATCATCCAGATAGCTGGCGATCAGCCTTCGGATGTTCGGTGGGCATTGCTCTTCCGCCAATCGGACCTTGATAGCGGGCCACCAGGCGCTATCGAAGGCCCCCTCTATGTCCAGCGACACCAATATTATGACTTTCTTCTCATGAAGTTTCTGCCTAATATAGTTTACCAAGACATAGAGGGAGTCCTCGGTGCCCCTTTGTGGCATAAATCCGAATTGGCGGTGGCTCATCCTTGGTAGGAGGTGCCATTTGAGTCTGCCCACCAGCATCTTTTCCAGTATCTTTCCCATCACTGGCAACAGTCCTATCGGTCGATGCGCTTTGGGAACCGTGTAATCGTCTTTACCCGGTTTCCGAAGCACAACGACCGTGGCCTCTTTCCAAATTTTTGGAAAGTAGGCCAGTTCTAGGCACTTGTTGGCCAGCGATAGGAAAGATTCCGGATCTTGGGCGATCGCCTGCGAACAGATGTCGGAGGTCAGGCCGTCGGAACCGGGTGCCTTTTTCGGGTTGAAGGTCACCAGCGCAGCAGTGAGCTCCCGCGACGTGAACGGTGGGTCATGTACCTCACCATGGACCCAGTCGTTCACTCGCGAGGCGAGCTCCCTGGTGCGCCGGTGATCCTCATTGTCCTCCTCGTCAGGGTCGTCCGGGTAGAAGGTCTCGGCAAGAAATCTTGCCGATTCCTCCTGACCCAGAGTTGTCCCGTCCCTGACGAGTGGCTGGTCTTCATGCCGCTTGGTCAGCCTGCCCATCACTCGATATATCCCATCCCATACCCCTTCTTTATCCTGCTTCCCACAAAACTCTTTCCAACTTTTGACCTGTGCTGTCCTCGCTGGTTAGGTTAGGTTAGGTTAGGTTAGGTTAGGTTAGGTTAGGTTAGGTTAGGTTAGGTTAGGTTAGGTTAGGTTAGGTTAGGTTAGGTTTTTTTTTTTTTTTTTTTTTTTTTTTTTTCCAATCCCCCTATCCAGGACAAGGGATATTGCTTACTTTTTATGTTTTTATCTTTCTTTTCTTTTACATTTTTTCGAACTTACAACAACAAACTTACTTAATCTTAATTTCCTTATTTAGTATACTTCTATGGTCTATCTATCTTAACTCTATAATCTTAACATGACTACTTAACAACTATTTTACTTACTTTATTTTCTTATTTCCTATACATTACTTCTTACTTAATTACTAATTATATATAATTATTCATTATATATTTAGTAATCTATTTTCACTTACTTATTTAAATCTATTGTCTTATTCGCTATTTGTTTACAGTATCTTAAAAATCTATTTACCGTTTGCTTATCTTTAAGTATCTTATGTATGTTATCTTTTGTGACCGTAACATTTATTTCGCTTTCTAGGTCATATCTTTGTTTGGCGTGGATGGGACACTCGAGCAGGAGGTGTGGAACCGTCTCCCGAACGTCAGGGTCACATTGGCACGCCGGGCTCTCCTTGCACTTGAACCGGTTCAAGTACTCGGAGAAACCGCCGTGCCCCGTGAATACCTGCGTCAGAATCGGATCCAGGACGATCCGCCTTACGACCCTGTGCGCATCGACAGCGTCCGGAAAGAACAGCTTCGTCACCGAAGCCGTCTCTCCTTCCGCGTATCTCCGGCTCCATTCGTCAATCGAGTCCTGTCGGATCTGTCGCTTGACGAATGAAACCGGACATTTGTCGTAATGCGCACGGGTCTTCAGGTGTTGTGCGGCATCCTTAGCGAGCGTGTCCGCCCTCTCATTTCCCTCCAACCCCACGTGTGCCTTTACCCAGAAGAGCTCAGTTTTCTGGGCGCGTTTACTGGCTTCCTTCAACAGGCTTTTTATTTCAAACGCTATGGGGTGGAGGGAATCACCTCTGGTGACTACTTCAAGTGCGGACCTGGCATCACTGAAGATGCCGCACGCAGGAAGCCCGCTACGGAGCACCTCCACCACGGCTTCGCGGAGGGCGAGAAGCTCCGCCTGGTAGACGGAGCAGTACGGCTCCAGCCGCAATTTTCGGGTACTCGTCTCGGCGGCACCGTTCCATATGGACAGCGCCGCTCCGACTTTCCCGTCAATCTTGCTTCCGTCGGTGAAGATGCTAAGACCTTCACCGACGTGCTGGGCCAGTTCCGCTCCGTCAACCAGGCATTGGAACGTCCCGTTCCCCCGTTCCGCCGGGTGGTCCAAGCTGATGAAAGCCACAGGAGCCTCCACCTCCCGGTCTCCCACTACCTCACGAGAGTGCCCCCTCTTGACCTCATAAAGGAGTGCAGTTTCCCGCACCCTTATGTCAAGTGGGAGCACCCCCGCCAGCAGCAGGGCCGAGTTGAGGGAGACAGTCCTGTAGGCCTTCGTCATCTTCTGCGCGAAGCTGCGCTGGATGGCTCCGAGCTGCTTCCTTACACCCAGCTTACGGCTGGCTGGAGCCCATGCGCTTGCGGCGTACAAGATCACGGGCTCCACCGCAGCCGTGTAGATCGTCCGGATCACATCGGGTCCCAACCCCCACTGGACCTTGGCCGACCTTGCGAGCACTTTGAATAGGCTTATTGCCTTCGCGCACGCCTGCGTCACGTGACCGTTAAAGGTCAGTTTTCGGTCTATCGTTAGGCCAAGCAGCTTTATCTCGTTTGAGAGACCAATGTCGACTCCGCCCATGTGCAGGATCGGGGTGTCATACTTTAACTTATTTGTGATCAGCATTGCCTGGGTTTTGTGAGGCGCGAATTTAAGCTTATTTCTGACACCCCAGTCCCGCACATAGGCTAGTGCCGCATTGGCCTGCCTCTGTGCTTCTCCTGTGGAACCCCCATCAAACACCAGGACGACATCGTCAGCAAAAGCTTGGCAATAGTCGCCCCGGCGCTCGAGCCCTTGTAAAAGAGGGTCGAGAAGGAGGTTCCACAGGATTGGCCCTCCTATAGAACCTTGAACACAACCCTTAACGGTCCTGCGCGCTGACTCGGCGCCCGCGTATCGGACCCTGACCATCCGATCATCCAGATAGCTGGCGACCATCCTTCTGATGTTTGGTGGGCAGCGTTCTTCCGCCAACCGGACTTTTATAGCTGGCCACCAGGCGCTATCGAAGGCTCCCTCTATGTCCAACGATATCATAATCAGGACTTTCTTCTCTTGAAGCTTAGTCCTGATATGACTCATTAGATCATAGAGGGAGTCCTCGGTGCCCCTCTGTGGCATAAATCCGTATTGGCGGTGGCTCATCCTCGGAAGGATGTGCCATTTTAGCCTACCCACCAGCATCTTCTCCAGAATCTTTCCCAGCACTGGCAACAGTCCTATCGGCCGATGTGCCTTGGGAACCGAGTAATCTTCCTTACCCGGCTTCCTCAGCACAACGACCGTGGCCTCTTTCCAAATCCTTGGAAAGTAGGCCATCTGCAGGCACTTGTTAGCCAGTGCTAAGAAAGACTCCGGATCTTGGGTGATCGCCTGCGAACAGATATCGGAGGTCAGGCCATCCGCTCCAGGCGCCTTCTTCGGATTGAAGGTCACCAGCGCCGCCGTGAGCTCCCCCAGCGTGAACGGTGGGTCATGTACCTCACCATGGACCCAGTCGTTCACGTGTGAGGCGAGCTCTCTGGTGCGCCGGTGATCCTCATTATCCTCCTCGTGAGGGTCGTCTGGGTAGAAGGTTTCAGCAAGAAATCTTGCTGATTCCTCCTGACCCAGAATTTGTCCGTCCCTCACGAGTGGCGCGTCTTCGTGCCGCTTGGTCAGCCTGCCCATTACCCGATAAATCCCATCCCACAGCCCTTCTTTGCTCTGTCTGCCACAGAACTCCATCCAACTTTTGGTCTGGGCATGCTTTGTCTCCCGCTCATACCTATCTTTTGCCTCCTTATATTCGCGGATGACCCGTGCCTTCCGCACAGGTGCCGCCCATCTGATGCGGCGTTTCTTGCGCATCATGTCGCGTCTGGACCCGTCGAGCTCCTTCGACCACCAAGGAATCGCATATTTCGTGTTTTGTTTTTGTTTAGGTATGGTTTCTTCACTAGATTTAATAGCCAAATTTGTATATTTTTCAATAAGTTTTTCGAGTTCTTCTGTCTTGTCAATTTTGTTTATGTAATTTACGTTGATTTCATTTTCACTAATATACTTTTTAAAATGTTGTCCAAATTCATTCCAGTTCGCTTTTTTTGTATTGTAAATTCTAGTGGTCCTTTTAATAGCGACTCCTTGGCCCTTCTGTAGAGTGATATTGAAGGTGATTGTGTTATGGTCGGAGCTCGTCAGGTCCTCTTCGACCTTCCAGTCGCAGACTCGATCCAGGAGATCGACCGAGCAGGCGGTGATATCCACCTGGCTGGAGTAGGCCCTATCGCCTCTCACGGTGAAGAACGTTGGCGTATTGCCTTCGTTCAACACGTGGAGGCCGGCCTCGTCCAGCCAACCGGACACCTCCTCTCCTCTTCGGTCGATCTCTCGGCTCCACCATAGGCTTCGTGCGTTAGTGTCCCCGCCTATGAGCAAGCGCCTCGGGCCCAAGCCACGGCAGACGCTCCTCAGTTGGTTGAGGTACTCCTCTACCGGCACGTCGGGCTCGAAGTAACACGAGACCACCACCATCTCCCAGGCACTGGTGCGGATTTTCACCACGACTATATTAGTCGTGGTGAATTGGGGGCAGACCAAGGCATCCAGGTCTCCGTCGTAGACCACAATGGCCGCCTTGGCCCGCCCGTTTTCCCGTTCCGCGCACTGGAAGATCCTGGCGGCCCCGTAGTTCTTCACCCGGCCGATAGCCCCGACGTACGGCTCCTGGATCAATGCGAAGGCCAATCTCCTTTCCGCTGCCATTGACATGAATTCTTCCATTGCAAGTGCGCTTCTCTGGAGATTGGCCTGCGCCACCAGGTATGGCCGCGCGTCGGGGTCCGCACCAGTCGCGGCTGAGCCCGGCGCTGCAGGGATCACCTTAGCAGTACGCCATGGCAGATCTGGCTAGCGCATCCCACCGCTTCCGCACTGGGCAGGCTTCGCTGAAGGCGTTGTGCCCAGTCTCGGCGAATTTCGCCTTGAGGCAGTTGCAGCACGTCGGTGCTGCAGCCGCCATCCAATCCGGGCACTCCGCCTTCAGGTGCGGTCCGCCACAGTGACTACAGACATCCAGCGAGCCCCGGCAGAACCGCCTCCCATGGCCGTAGCCCAAACACTTCGAGCATTGGACCAGGGGAGACTGGTCCTCCACCTTGACCCTCTGGATGTCGATGTGAAGTGCGCCTGCCTCCGTGAACCTGCTCCATAAGTGTGGCGACACCTGTACCACTACGTGGGTCATCAGAGGGTTCCGAGCCTTACGTCGGTATCGTACTTCCATGCGGTCATCCTCTTTTTTGGTTTGGGCTAAGAGGGATTTGTTTTGGGCCCTTATCGCTCCCAGGATTTCTTCATTGGTGTGGCAGCTGAGTAGGTCTTTAATAATTATGAGGGGATCCTTGTTTTTGATGTCTTTGACATCCAAGGTTTTCCCCTCTTTCCTCAGCTGCTCTTTTACCTTCTCCAACTCTTCTTTATCTTGGCAGCCCATGATCACCTTCCTCTCTTTGGCCTTCCTTATCCTGTCTATCCTGAGACCTTCCTCTTTTGCCTTGACCGCTCTTCGGATTTTCTCCACGACTTCGTCTCCGGTCTCCTCTTCGTCTTTGGACGTCACGATTATGGAGTGCATTGCCGTAGTTACCTCAGGTGTTTTTGTAGTACTGGCAACTACACTCGCATACGTCCTGTTGGCAACCATCTCCTCCCTATGTGTCCTGATCTCCTGATTTAGTCTCTCCATTTCCTGTTTCCCTTCCTGGAGCAACCTTCCATGCTCCTCCAGTTTACTTAGGAGTTCTTTCTCCATTCTGTACCTTTCTTCATTTCCTCTTCTTTCGCTCGTTTCCTTCACCTCTGTCTTCTCCTCCATCTTCCGGCTTTCTTTTCCTTTCGATCCTTCCACATCCCGTCCTTTGTAAGGCATCCCCTCCTCGGAATCCTTGACAAGCCTGTACAACCTGTCCGTTGCCTCGATGACGTCAGCCTTTATTTCGCTCTTCAGATTCCGGCTGTTGTTGATCTGAAGTTTGGCCCTCATGAGCCAAGCTTTTGCCTCTGCCGTTCTACTCTGATAGGCAGGGCTTACCTTTTTAGGGGAGTCCTGCCTATCAGAGTCTATCACTTCAGTGACGTTGAGCTTCCTGGCTACGGGTTTTCTCTCGGCAACGGACACTGCCAGCGCTGTTGTTGTTGCCGCTACGGCAGCTTTGGTTCGAGCTGTTGCGGTGGTCGTTGTGGCAGCCCTGGCATCAGTCGCCCCATCGAGCCGGGACTCGATGCTTCGCCTTGCCTGGGCCACCGTCTGGGTCCGGGAGGGTCCTGCCCTCTCTGAGGCATCAGCCTCAGCGTCTCTCTTTGGTGAAGACGTCATTTTCTTCACCGGCGTGTGGGAGATCGGCATTTTGGTGGATTCGGGGATTGACGTCAGTTATGTAAGATTCTTCGTGAGTGTAAAGGGTTCACGAAGTGGTCCAAGTAAGTTATGTATGATTCTTCGTGAGTGTAGAGGGTTCACGAAGTAGTCCAATCTATTGTAATGTAATAATTTACAGTTACAATGTCAAAAACAATGTCAACAGATATATGCGTTGTGGGTGCTTAAGTGCACAATAAGTCAATAAATTAATTTATGTCTAATTTTCTTTATTCCTTTTCAGGTCAAAGATCGTTCCTGGCGTGTGGAGCAACGCAGCGTAAGGTAAGTATCTTCCTGGTAAGTGTTTTTATCTTGTTTAGGCGTTAACTCACGTGTGGCATCCAAATATTTATTAATAGCACAGGTTTTGTTATAGGCTCTCGCTACGGTATAGCCTTACCCTACCTAATGGAGCGACAATAGGGTGGGTGGGGGGGCCTTTTTTGCCGGAGCGCGACGCACGATACGTCGGGAGATGCGTCTCGGCGAGTACAACCAGAATATAAAATAATCTAGGGTACGGATAGTACAAAAATTTTTGACAATTTACAAAACAACGGAAATTTCGGGAAATTTGGAAAATTAAGAAAATTTGAGGGGTGCGGATGTCAGAAATATCAGCAACGGTAAGTTAATATAAAATCCAATTAAATGATATGCCACACAATATAGTTTTCGTACAAAAATTTTTGGCAATTCACAAAACAACCGAAATTTCGGGAATTTTGGAAAATTTCGAAAATTTGAGGAGGGGGAATGTCGCAAATATCAAAAACGGTTAGTATTTATAAAATCCAATTAAACGATATGCCACACGCTATAGTTTTCATACAAGAATTTTAAGAAATTAGACAATGTTCGTTTTCAATGTACGTTACTTAGGTGGATTTCCATATATTGAGGTAAAGTCAAAAATTAAATTTTGCCGGAGCGCGACGCACGATACGTCGGGAGATGCGTCTCGGCGAGTACAACCAGAATATAAAATAATCTAGGGTACGGATAGTACAAAAATTTTTAACAATTTACAAAACAACGGAAATTTCGGGAAATTTGGAAAATTAAGAAAATTTGAGGGGTGCGGATGTCAGAAATATCAGCAACGGTAAGTTAATATAAAATCCAATTAAATGATATGCCACACAATATAGTTTTCGTACAAAAATTTTTGGCAATTCACAAAACAACCGAAATTTCGGGAATTTTGGAAAATTTCGAAAATTTGAGGAGGGGGAATGTCGCAAATATCAAAAACGGTTAGTATTTATAAAATCCAATTAAACGATATGCCACACGCTATAGTTTTCATACAAGAATTTTAAGAAATTAGACAATGTTCGTTTTCAATGTACGTTACTTAGGTGGATTTCCATATATTGAGGTAAAGTCAAAAATTAAATTTTGCCGGAGCGCGACGCACGATACGTCGGGAGATGCGTCTCGGCGAGTACAACCAGAATATAAAATAATCTAGGGTACGGATAGTACAAAAATTTTTAACAATTTACAAAACAACGGAAATTTCGGGAAATTTGGAAAATTAAGAAAATTTGAGGGGTGCGGATGTCAGAAATATCAGCAACGGTAAGTTAATATAAAATCCAATTAAATGATATGCCACACAATATAGTTTTCGTACAAAAATTTTTGGCAATTCACAAAACAACCGAAATTTCGGGAATTTTGGAAAATTTCGAAAATTTGAGGAGGGGGAATGTCGCAAATATCAAAAACGGTTAGTATTTATAAAATCCAATTAAACGATATGCCACACGCTATAGTTTTCATACAAGAATTTTAAGAAATTAGACAATGTTCGTTTTCAATGTACGTTACTTAGGTGGATTTCCATATATTGAGGTAAAGTCAAAAATTAAATTTTGCCGGAGCGCGACGCACGATACGTCGGGAGATGCGTCTCGGCGAGTACAACCAGAATATAAAATAATCTAGGGTACGGATAGTACAAAAATTTTTAACAATTTACAAAACAACGGAAATTTCGGGAAATTTGGAAAATTAAGAAAATTTGAGGGGTGCGGATGTCAGAAATATCAGCAACGGTAAGTTAATATAAAATCCAATTAAATGATATGCCACACAATATAGTTTTCGTACAAAAATTTTTGGCAATTCACAAAACAACCGAAATTTCGGGAATTTTGGAAAATTTCGAAAATTTGAGGAGGGGGAATGTCGCAAATATCAAAAACGGTTAGTATTTATAAAATCCAATTAAACGATATGCCACACGCTATAGTTTTCATACAAGAATTTTAAGAAATTAGACAATGTTCGTTTTCAATGTACGTTACTTAGGTGGATTTCCATATATTGAGGTAAAGTCAAAAATTAAATTTTGCCGGAGCGCGACGCACGATACGTCGGGAGATGCGTCTCGGCGAGTACAACCAGAATATAAAATAATCTAGGGTACGGATAGTACAAAAATTTTTAACAATTTACAAAACAACGGAAATTTCGGGAAATTTGGAAAATTAAGAAAATTTGAGGGGTGCGGATGTCAGAAATATCAGCAACGGTAAGTTAATATAAAATCCAATTAAATGATATGCCACACAATATAGTTTTCGTACAAAAATTTTTGGCAATTCACAAAACAACCGAAATTTCGGGAATTTTGGAAAATTTCGAAAATTTGAGGAGGGGGAATGTCGCAAATATCAAAAACGGTTAGTATTTATAAAATCCAATTAAACGATATGCCACACGCTATAGTTTTCATACAAGAATTTTAAGAAATTAGACAATGTTCGTTTTCAATGTACGTTACTTAGGTGGATTTCCATATATTGAGGTAAAGTCAAAAATTAAATTTTGCCGGAGCGCGACGCACGATACGTCGGGAGATGCGTCTCGGCGAGTACAACCAGAATATAAAATAATCTAGGGTACGGATAGTACAAAAATTTTTAACAATTTACAAAACAACGGAAATTTCGGGAAATTTGGAAAATTAAGAAAATTTGAGGGGTGCGGATGTCAGAAATATCAGCAACGGTAAGTTAATATAAAATCCAATTAAATGATATGCCACACAATATAGTTTTCGTACAAAAATTTTTGGCAATTCACAAAACAACCGAAATTTCGGGAATTTTGGAAAATTTCGAAAATTTGAGGAGGGGGAATGTCGCAAATATCAAAAACGGTTAGTATTTATAAAATCCAATTAAACGATATGCCACACGCTATAGTTTTCATACAAGAATTTTAAGAAATTAGACAATGTTCGTTTTCAATGTACGTTACTTAGGTGGATTTCCATATATTGAGGTAAAGTCAAAAATTAAATTTTGCCGGAGCGCGACGCACGATACGTCGGGAGATGCGTCTCGGCGAGTACAACCAGAATATAAAATAATCTAGGGTACGGATAGTACAAAAATTTTTAACAATTTACAAAACAACGGAAATTTCGGGAAATTTGGAAAATTAAGAAAATTTGAGGGGTGCGGATGTCAGAAATATCAGCAACGGTAAGTTAATATAAAATCCAATTAAATGATATGCCACACAATATAGTTTTCGTACAAAAATTTTTGGCAATTCACAAAACAACCGAAATTTCGGGAATTTTGGAAAATTTCGAAAATTTGAGGAGGGGGAATGTCGCAAATATCAAAAACGGTTAGTATTTATAAAATCCAATTAAACGATATGCCACACGCTATAGTTTTCATACAAGAATTTTAAGAAATTAGACAATGTTCGTTTTCAATGTACGTTACTTAGGTGGATTTCCATATATTGAGGTAAAGTCAAAAATTAAATTTTGCCGGAGCGCGACGCACGATACGTCGGGAGATGCGTCTCGGCGAGTACAACCAGAATATAAAATAATCTAGGGTACGGATAGTACAAAAATTTTTAACAATTTACAAAACAACGGAAATTTCGGGAAATTTGGAAAATTAAGAAAATTTGAGGGGTGCGGATGTCAGAAATATCAGCAACGGTAAGTTAATATAAAATCCAATTAAATGATATGCCACACAATATAGTTTTCGTACAAAAATTTTTGGCAATTCACAAAACAACCGAAATTTCGGGAATTTTGGAAAATTTCGAAAATTTGAGGAGGGGGAATGTCGCAAATATCAAAAACGGTTAGTATTTATAAAATCCAATTAAACGATATGCCACACGCTATAGTTTTCATACAAGAATTTTAAGAAATTAGACAATGTTCGTTTTCAATGTACGTTACTTAGGTGGATTTCCATATATTGAGGTAAAGTCAAAAATTAAATTTTGCCGGAGCGCGACGCACGATACGTCGGGAGATGCGTCTCGGCGAGTACAACCAGAATATAAAATAATCTAGGGTACGGATAGTACAAAAATTTTTAACAATTTACAAAACAACGGAAATTTCGGGAAATTTGGAAAATTAAGAAAATTTGAGGGGTGCGGATGTCAGAAATATCAGCAACGGTAAGTTAATATAAAATCCAATTAAATGATATGCCACACAATATAGTTTTCGTACAAAAATTTTTGGCAATTCACAAAACAACCGAAATTTCGGGAATTTTGGAAAATTTCGAAAATTTGAGGAGGGGGAATGTCGCAAATATCAAAAACGGTTAGTATTTATAAAATCCAATTAAACGATATGCCACACGCTATAGTTTTCATACAAGAATTTTAAGAAATTAGACAATGTTCGTTTTCAATGTACGTTACTTAGGTGGATTTCCATATATTGAGGTAAAGTCAAAAATTAAATTTTGCCGGAGCGCGACGCACGATACGTCGGGAGATGCGTCTCGGCGAGTACAACCAGAATATAAAATAATCTAGGGTACGGATAGTACAAAAATTTTTAACAATTTACAAAACAACGGAAATTTCGGGAAATTTGGAAAATTAAGAAAATTTGAGGGGTGCGGATGTCAGAAATATCAGCAACGGTAAGTTAATATAAAATCCAATTAAATGATATGCCACACAATATAGTTTTCGTACAAAAATTTTTGGCAATTCACAAAACAACCGAAATTTCGGGAATTTTGGAAAATTTCGAAAATTTGAGGAGGGGGAATGTCGCAAATATCAAAAACGGTTAGTATTTATAAAATCCAATTAAACGATATGCCACACGCTATAGTTTTCATACAAGAATTTTAAGAAATTAGACAATGTTCGTTTTCAATGTACGTTACTTAGGTGGATTTCCATATATTGAGGTAAAGTCAAAAATTAAATTTTGCCGGAGCGCGACGCACGATACGTCGGGAGATGCGTCTCGGCGAGTACAACCAGAATATAAAATAATCTAGGGTACGGATAGTACAAAAATTTTTAACAATTTACAAAACAACGGAAATTTCGGGAAATTTGGAAAATTAAGAAAATTTGAGGGGTGCGGATGTCAGAAATATCAGCAACGGTAAGTTAATATAAAATCCAATTAAATGATATGCCACACAATATAGTTTTCGTACAAAAATTTTTGGCAATTCACAAAACAACCGAAATTTCGGGAATTTTGGAAAATTTCGAAAATTTGAGGAGGGGGAATGTCGCAAATATCAAAAACGGTTAGTATTTATAAAATCCAATTAAACGATATGCCACACGCTATAGTTTTCATACAAGAATTTTAAGAAATTAGACAATGTTCGTTTTCAATGTACGTTACTTAGGTGGATTTCCATATATTGAGGTAAAGTCAAAAATTAAATTTTGCCGGAGCGCGACGCACGATACGTCGGGAGATGCGTCTCGGCGAGTACAACCAGAATATAAAATAATCTAGGGTACGGATAGTACAAAAATTTTTAACAATTTACAAAACAACGGAAATTTCGGGAAATTTGGAAAATTAAGAAAATTTGAGGGGTGCGGATGTCAGAAATATCAGCAACGGTAAGTTAATATAAAATCCAATTAAATGATATGCCACACAATATAGTTTTCGTACAAAAATTTTTGGCAATTCACAAAACAACCGAAATTTCGGGAATTTTGGAAAATTTCGAAAATTTGAGGAGGGGGAATGTCGCAAATATCAAAAACGGTTAGTATTTATAAAATCCAATTAAACGATATGCCACACGCTATAGTTTTCATACAAGAATTTTAAGAAATTAGACAATGTTCGTTTTCAATGTACGTTACTTAGGTGGATTTCCATATATTGAGGTAAAGTCAAAAATTAAATTTTGCCGGAGCGCGACGCACGATACGTCGGGAGATGCGTCTCGGCGAGTACAACCAGAATATAAAATAATCTAGGGTACGGATAGTACAAAAATTTTTAACAATTTACAAAACAACGGAAATTTCGGGAAATTTGGAAAATTAAGAAAATTTGAGGGGTGCGGATGTCAGAAATATCAGCAACGGTAAGTTAATATAAAATCCAATTAAATGATATGCCACACAATATAGTTTTCGTACAAAAATTTTTGGCAATTCACAAAACAACCGAAATTTCGGGAATTTTGGAAAATTTCGAAAATTTGAGGAGGGGGAATGTCGCAAATATCAAAAACGGTTAGTATTTATAAAATCCAATTAAACGATATGCCACACGCTATAGTTTTCATACAAGAATTTTAAGAAATTAGACAATGTTCGTTTTCAATGTACGTTACTTAGGTGGATTTCCATATATTGAGGTAAAGTCAAAAATTAAATTTTGCCGGAGCGCGACGCACGATACGTCGGGAGATGCGTCTCGGCGAGTACAACCAGAATATAAAATAATCTAGGGTACGGATAGTACAAAAATTTTTAACAATTTACAAAACAACGGAAATTTCGGGAAATTTGGAAAATTAAGAAAATTTGAGGGGTGCGGATGTCAGAAATATCAGCAACGGTAAGTTAATATAAAATCCAATTAAATGATATGCCACACAATATAGTTTTCGTACAAAAATTTTTGGCAATTCACAAAACAACCGAAATTTCGGGAATTTTGGAAAATTTCGAAAATTTGAGGAGGGGGAATGTCGCAAATATCAAAAACGGTTAGTATTTATAAAATCCAATTAAACGATATGCCACACGCTATAGTTTTCATACAAGAATTTTAAGAAATTAGACAATGTTCGTTTTCAATGTACGTTACTTAGGTGGATTTCCATATATTGAGGTAAAGTCAAAAATTAAATTTTGCCGGAGCGCGACGCACGATACGTCGGGAGATGCGTCTCGGCGAGTACAACCAGAATATAAAATAATCTAGGGTACGGATAGTACAAAAATTTTTAACAATTTACAAAACAACGGAAATTTCGGGAAATTTGGAAAATTAAGAAAATTTGAGGGGTGCGGATGTCAGAAATATCAGCAACGGTAAGTTAATATAAAATCCAATTAAATGATATGCCACACAATATAGTTTTCGTACAAAAATTTTTGGCAATTCACAAAACAACCGAAATTTCGGGAATTTTGGAAAATTTCGAAAATTTGAGGAGGGGGAATGTCGCAAATATCAAAAACGGTTAGTATTTATAAAATCCAATTAAACGATATGCCACACGCTATAGTTTTCATACAAGAATTTTAAGAAATTAGACAATGTTCGTTTTCAATGTACGTTACTTAGGTGGATTTCCATATATTGAGGTAAAGTCAAAAATTAAATTTTGCCGGAGCGCGACGCACGATACGTCGGGAGATGCGTCTCGGCGAGTACAACCAGAATATAAAATAATCTAGGGTACGGATAGTACAAAAATTTTTAACAATTTACAAAACAACGGAAATTTCGGGAAATTTGGAAAATTAAGAAAATTTGAGGGGTGCGGATGTCAGAAATATCAGCAACGGTAAGTTAATATAAAATCCAATTAAATGATATGCCACACAATATAGTTTTCGTACAAAAATTTTTGGCAATTCACAAAACAACCGAAATTTCGGGAATTTTGGAAAATTTCGAAAATTTGAGGAGGGGGAATGTCGCAAATATCAAAAACGGTTAGTATTTATAAAATCCAATTAAACGATATGCCACACGCTATAGTTTTCATACAAGAATTTTAAGAAATTAGACAATGTTCGTTTTCAATGTACGTTACTTAGGTGGATTTCCATATATTGAGGTAAAGTCAAAAATTAAATTTTGCCGGAGCGCGACGCACGATACGTCGGGAGATGCGTCTCGGCGAGTACAACCAGAATATAAAATAATCTAGGGTACGGATAGTACAAAAATTTTTAACAATTTACAAAACAACGGAAATTTCGGGAAATTTGGAAAATTAAGAAAATTTGAGGGGTGCGGATGTCAGAAATATCAGCAACGGTAAGTTAATATAAAATCCAATTAAATGATATGCCACACAATATAGTTTTCGTACAAAAATTTTTGGCAATTCACAAAACAACCGAAATTTCGGGAATTTTGGAAAATTTCGAAAATTTGAGGAGGGGGAATGTCGCAAATATCAAAAACGGTTAGTATTTATAAAATCCAATTAAACGATATGCCACACGCTATAGTTTTCATACAAGAATTTTAAGAAATTAGACAATGTTCGTTTTCAATGTACGTTACTTAGGTGGATTTCCATATATTGAGGTAAAGTCAAAAATTAAATTTTGCCGGAGCGCGACGCACGATACGTCGGGAGATGCGTCTCGGCGAGTACAACCAGAATATAAAATAATCTAGGGTACGGATAGTACAAAAATTTTTAACAATTTACAAAACAACGGAAATTTCGGGAAATTTGGAAAATTAAGAAAATTTGAGGGGTGCGGATGTCAGAAATATCAGCAACGGTAAGTTAATATAAAATCCAATTAAATGATATGCCACACAATATAGTTTTCGTACAAAAATTTTTGGCAATTCACAAAACAACCGAAATTTCGGGAATTTTGGAAAATTTCGAAAATTTGAGGAGGGGGAATGTCGCAAATATCAAAAACGGTTAGTATTTATAAAATCCAATTAAACGATATGCCACACGCTATAGTTTTCATACAAGAATTTTAAGAAATTAGACAATGTTCGTTTTCAATGTACGTTACTTAGGTGGATTTCCATATATTGAGGTAAAGTCAAAAATTAAATTTTGCCGGAGCGCGACGCACGATACGTCGGGAGATGCGTCTCGGCGAGTACAACCAGAATATAAAATAATCTAGGGTACGGATAGTACAAAAATTTTTAACAATTTACAAAACAACGGAAATTTCGGGAAATTTGGAAAATTAAGAAAATTTGAGGGGTGCGGATGTCAGAAATATCAGCAACGGTAAGTTAATATAAAATCCAATTAAATGATATGCCACACAATATAGTTTTCGTACAAAAATTTTTGGCAATTCACAAAACAACCGAAATTTCGGGAATTTTGGAAAATTTCGAAAATTTGAGGAGGGGGAATGTCGCAAATATCAAAAACGGTTAGTATTTATAAAATCCAATTAAACGATATGCCACACGCTATAGTTTTCATACAAGAATTTTAAGAAATTAGACAATGTTCGTTTTCAATGTACGTTACTTAGGTGGATTTCCATATATTGAGGTAAAGTCAAAAATTAAATTTTGCCGGAGCGCGACGCACGATACGTCGGGAGATGCGTCTCGGCGAGTACAACCAGAATATAAAATAATCTAGGGTACGGATAGTACAAAAATTTTTAACAATTTACAAAACAACGGAAATTTCGGGAAATTTGGAAAATTAAGAAAATTTGAGGGGTGCGGATGTCAGAAATATCAGCAACGGTAAGTTAATATAAAATCCAATTAAATGATATGCCACACAATATAGTTTTCGTACAAAAATTTTTGGCAATTCACAAAACAACCGAAATTTCGGGAATTTTGGAAAATTTCGAAAATTTGAGGAGGGGGAATGTCGCAAATATCAAAAACGGTTAGTATTTATAAAATCCAATTAAACGATATGCCACACGCTATAGTTTTCATACAAGAATTTTAAGAAATTAGACAATGTTCGTTTTCAATGTACGTTACTTAGGTGGATTTCCATATATTGAGGTAAAGTCAAAAATTAAATTTTGCCGGAGCGCGACGCACGATACGTCGGGAGATGCGTCTCGGCGAGTACAACCAGAATATAAAATAATCTAGGGTACGGATAGTACAAAAATTTTTAACAATTTACAAAACAACGGAAATTTCGGGAAATTTGGAAAATTAAGAAAATTTGAGGGGTGCGGATGTCAGAAATATCAGCAACGGTAAGTTAATATAAAATCCAATTAAATGATATGCCACACAATATAGTTTTCGTACAAAAATTTTTGGCAATTCACAAAACAACCGAAATTTCGGGAATTTTGGAAAATTTCGAAAATTTGAGGAGGGGGAATGTCGCAAATATCAAAAACGGTTAGTATTTATAAAATCCAATTAAACGATATGCCACACGCTATAGTTTTCATACAAGAATTTTAAGAAATTAGACAATGTTCGTTTTCAATGTACGTTACTTAGGTGGATTTCCATATATTGAGGTAAAGTCAAAAATTAAATTTTGCCGGAGCGCGACGCACGATACGTCGGGAGATGCGTCTCGGCGAGTACAACCAGAATATAAAATAATCTAGGGTACGGATAGTACAAAAATTTTTAACAATTTACAAAACAACGGAAATTTCGGGAAATTTGGAAAATTAAGAAAATTTGAGGGGTGCGGATGTCAGAAATATCAGCAACGGTAAGTTAATATAAAATCCAATTAAATGATATGCCACACAATATAGTTTTCGTACAAAAATTTTTGGCAATTCACAAAACAACCGAAATTTCGGGAATTTTGGAAAATTTCGAAAATTTGAGGAGGGGGAATGTCGCAAATATCAAAAACGGTTAGTATTTATAAAATCCAATTAAACGATATGCCACACGCTATAGTTTTCATACAAGAATTTTAAGAAATTAGACAATGTTCGTTTTCAATGTACGTTACTTAGGTGGATTTCCATATATTGAGGTAAAGTCAAAAATTAAATTTTGCCGGAGCGCGACGCACGATACGTCGGGAGATGCGTCTCGGCGAGTACAACCAGAATATAAAATAATCTAGGGTACGGATAGTACAAAAATTTTTAACAATTTACAAAACAACGGAAATTTCGGGAAATTTGGAAAATTAAGAAAATTTGAGGGGTGCGGATGTCAGAAATATCAGCAACGGTAAGTTAATATAAAATCCAATTAAATGATATGCCACACAATATAGTTTTCGTACAAAAATTTTTGGCAATTCACAAAACAACCGAAATTTCGGGAATTTTGGAAAATTTCGAAAATTTGAGGAGGGGGAATGTCGCAAATATCAAAAACGGTTAGTATTTATAAAATCCAATTAAACGATATGCCACACGCTATAGTTTTCATACAAGAATTTTAAGAAATTAGACAATGTTCGTTTTCAATGTACGTTACTTAGGTGGATTTCCATATATTGAGGTAAAGTCAAAAATTAAATTTTGCCGGAGCGCGACGCACGATACGTCGGGAGATGCGTCTCGGCGAGTACAACCAGAATATAAAATAATCTAGGGTACGGATAGTACAAAAATTTTTAACAATTTACAAAACAACGGAAATTTCGGGAAATTTGGAAAATTAAGAAAATTTGAGGGGTGCGGATGTCAGAAATATCAGCAACGGTAAGTTAATATAAAATCCAATTAAATGATATGCCACACAATATAGTTTTCGTACAAAAATTTTTGGCAATTCACAAAACAACCGAAATTTCGGGAATTTTGGAAAATTTCGAAAATTTGAGGAGGGGGAATGTCGCAAATATCAAAAACGGTTAGTATTTATAAAATCCAATTAAACGATATGCCACACGCTATAGTTTTCATACAAGAATTTTAAGAAATTAGACAATGTTCGTTTTCAATGTACGTTACTTAGGTGGATTTCCATATATTGAGGTAAAGTCAAAAATTAAATTTTGCCGGAGCGCGACGCACGATACGTCGGGAGATGCGTCTCGGCGAGTACAACCAGAATATAAAATAATCTAGGGTACGGATAGTACAAAAATTTTTAACAATTTACAAAACAACGGAAATTTCGGGAAATTTGGAAAATTAAGAAAATTTGAGGGGTGCGGATGTCAGAAATATCAGCAACGGTAAGTTAATATAAAATCCAATTAAATGATATGCCACACAATATAGTTTTCGTACAAAAATTTTTGGCAATTCACAAAACAACCGAAATTTCGGGAATTTTGGAAAATTTCGAAAATTTGAGGAGGGGGAATGTCGCAAATATCAAAAACGGTTAGTATTTATAAAATCCAATTAAACGATATGCCACACGCTATAGTTTTCATACAAGAATTTTAAGAAATTAGACAATGTTCGTTTTCAATGTACGTTACTTAGGTGGATTTCCATATATTGAGGTAAAGTCAAAAATTAAATTTTGCCGGAGCGCGACGCACGATACGTCGGGAGATGCGTCTCGGCGAGTACAACCAGAATATAAAATAATCTAGGGTACGGATAGTACAAAAATTTTTAACAATTTACAAAACAACGGAAATTTCGGGAAATTTGGAAAATTAAGAAAATTTGAGGGGTGCGGATGTCAGAAATATCAGCAACGGTAAGTTAATATAAAATCCAATTAAATGATATGCCACACAATATAGTTTTCGTACAAAAATTTTTGGCAATTCACAAAACAACCGAAATTTCGGGAATTTTGGAAAATTTCGAAAATTTGAGGAGGGGGAATGTCGCAAATATCAAAAACGGTTAGTATTTATAAAATCCAATTAAACGATATGCCACACGCTATAGTTTTCATACAAGAATTTTAAGAAATTAGACAATGTTCGTTTTCAATGTACGTTACTTAGGTGGATTTCCATATATTGAGGTAAAGTCAAAAATTAAATTTTGCCGGAGCGCGACGCACGATACGTCGGGAGATGCGTCTCGGCGAGTACAACCAGAATATAAAATAATCTAGGGTACGGATAGTACAAAAATTTTTAACAATTTACAAAACAACGGAAATTTCGGGAAATTTGGAAAATTAAGAAAATTTGAGGGGTGCGGATGTCAGAAATATCAGCAACGGTAAGTTAATATAAAATCCAATTAAATGATATGCCACACAATATAGTTTTCGTACAAAAATTTTTGGCAATTCACAAAACAACCGAAATTTCGGGAATTTTGGAAAATTTCGAAAATTTGAGGAGGGGGAATGTCGCAAATATCAAAAACGGTTAGTATTTATAAAATCCAATTAAACGATATGCCACACGCTATAGTTTTCATACAAGAATTTTAAGAAATTAGACAATGTTCGTTTTCAATGTACGTTACTTAGGTGGATTTCCATATATTGAGGTAAAGTCAAAAATTAAATTTTGCCGGAGCGCGACGCACGATACGTCGGGAGATGCGTCTCGGCGAGTACAACCAGAATATAAAATAATCTAGGGTACGGATAGTACAAAAATTTTTAACAATTTACAAAACAACGGAAATTTCGGGAAATTTGGAAAATTAAGAAAATTTGAGGGGTGCGGATGTCAGAAATATCAGCAACGGTAAGTTAATATAAAATCCAATTAAATGATATGCCACACAATATAGTTTTCGTACAAAAATTTTTGGCAATTCACAAAACAACCGAAATTTCGGGAATTTTGGAAAATTTCGAAAATTTGAGGAGGGGGAATGTCGCAAATATCAAAAACGGTTAGTATTTATAAAATCCAATTAAACGATATGCCACACGCTATAGTTTTCATACAAGAATTTTAAGAAATTAGACAATGTTCGTTTTCAATGTACGTTACTTAGGTGGATTTCCATATATTGAGGTAAAGTCAAAAATTAAATTTTGCCGGAGCGCGACGCACGATACGTCGGGAGATGCGTCTCGGCGAGTACAACCAGAATATAAAATAATCTAGGGTACGGATAGTACAAAAATTTTTAACAATTTACAAAACAACGGAAATTTCGGGAAATTTGGAAAATTAAGAAAATTTGAGGGGTGCGGATGTCAGAAATATCAGCAACGGTAAGTTAATATAAAATCCAATTAAATGATATGCCACACAATATAGTTTTCGTACAAAAATTTTTGGCAATTCACAAAACAACCGAAATTTCGGGAATTTTGGAAAATTTCGAAAATTTGAGGAGGGGGAATGTCGCAAATATCAAAAACGGTTAGTATTTATAAAATCCAATTAAACGATATGCCACACGCTATAGTTTTCATACAAGAATTTTAAGAAATTAGACAATGTTCGTTTTCAATGTACGTTACTTAGGTGGATTTCCATATATTGAGGTAAAGTCAAAAATTAAATTTTGCCGGAGCGCGACGCACGATACGTCGGGAGATGCGTCTCGGCGAGTACAACCAGAATATAAAATAATCTAGGGTACGGATAGTACAAAAATTTTTAACAATTTACAAAACAACGGAAATTTCGGGAAATTTGGAAAATTAAGAAAATTTGAGGGGTGCGGATGTCAGAAATATCAGCAACGGTAAGTTAATATAAAATCCAATTAAATGATATGCCACACAATATAGTTTTCGTACAAAAATTTTTGGCAATTCACAAAACAACCGAAATTTCGGGAATTTTGGAAAATTTCGAAAATTTGAGGAGGGGGAATGTCGCAAATATCAAAAACGGTTAGTATTTATAAAATCCAATTAAACGATATGCCACACGCTATAGTTTTCATACAAGAATTTTAAGAAATTAGACAATGTTCGTTTTCAATGTACGTTACTTAGGTGGATTTCCATATATTGAGGTAAAGTCAAAAATTAAATTTTGCCGGAGCGCGACGCACGATACGTCGGGAGATGCGTCTCGGCGAGTACAACCAGAATATAAAATAATCTAGGGTACGGATAGTACAAAAATTTTTAACAATTTACAAAACAACGGAAATTTCGGGAAATTTGGAAAATTAAGAAAATTTGAGGGGTGCGGATGTCAGAAATATCAGCAACGGTAAGTTAATATAAAATCCAATTAAATGATATGCCACACAATATAGTTTTCGTACAAAAATTTTTGGCAATTCACAAAACAACCGAAATTTCGGGAATTTTGGAAAATTTCGAAAATTTGAGGAGGGGGAATGTCGCAAATATCAAAAACGGTTAGTATTTATAAAATCCAATTAAACGATATGCCACACGCTATAGTTTTCATACAAGAATTTTAAGAAATTAGACAATGTTCGTTTTCAATGTACGTTACTTAGGTGGATTTCCATATATTGAGGTAAAGTCAAAAATTAAATTTTGCCGGAGCGCGACGCACGATACGTCGGGAGATGCGTCTCGGCGAGTACAACCAGAATATAAAATAATCTAGGGTACGGATAGTACAAAAATTTTTAACAATTTACAAAACAACGGAAATTTCGGGAAATTTGGAAAATTAAGAAAATTTGAGGGGTGCGGATGTCAGAAATATCAGCAACGGTAAGTTAATATAAAATCCAATTAAATGATATGCCACACAATATAGTTTTCGTACAAAAATTTTTGGCAATTCACAAAACAACCGAAATTTCGGGAATTTTGGAAAATTTCGAAAATTTGAGGAGGGGGAATGTCGCAAATATCAAAAACGGTTAGTATTTATAAAATCCAATTAAACGATATGCCACACGCTATAGTTTTCATACAAGAATTTTAAGAAATTAGACAATGTTCGTTTTCAATGTACGTTACTTAGGTGGATTTCCATATATTGAGGTAAAGTCAAAAATTAAATTTTGCCGGAGCGCGACGCACGATACGTCGGGAGATGCGTCTCGGCGAGTACAACCAGAATATAAAATAATCTAGGGTACGGATAGTACAAAAATTTTTAACAATTTACAAAACAACGGAAATTTCGGGAAATTTGGAAAATTAAGAAAATTTGAGGGGTGCGGATGTCAGAAATATCAGCAACGGTAAGTTAATATAAAATCCAATTAAATGATATGCCACACAATATAGTTTTCGTACAAAAATTTTTGGCAATTCACAAAACAACCGAAATTTCGGGAATTTTGGAAAATTTCGAAAATTTGAGGAGGGGGAATGTCGCAAATATCAAAAACGGTTAGTATTTATAAAATCCAATTAAACGATATGCCACACGCTATAGTTTTCATACAAGAATTTTAAGAAATTAGACAATGTTCGTTTTCAATGTACGTTACTTAGGTGGATTTCCATATATTGAGGTAAAGTCAAAAATTAAATTTTGCCGGAGCGCGACGCACGATACGTCGGGAGATGCGTCTCGGCGAGTACAACCAGAATATAAAATAATCTAGGGTACGGATAGTACAAAAATTTTTAACAATTTACAAAACAACGGAAATTTCGGGAAATTTGGAAAATTAAGAAAATTTGAGGGGTGCGGATGTCAGAAATATCAGCAACGGTAAGTTAATATAAAATCCAATTAAATGATATGCCACACAATATAGTTTTCGTACAAAAATTTTTGGCAATTCACAAAACAACCGAAATTTCGGGAATTTTGGAAAATTTCGAAAATTTGAGGAGGGGGAATGTCGCAAATATCAAAAACGGTTAGTATTTATAAAATCCAATTAAACGATATGCCACACGCTATAGTTTTCATACAAGAATTTTAAGAAATTAGACAATGTTCGTTTTCAATGTACGTTACTTAGGTGGATTTCCATATATTGAGGTAAAGTCAAAAATTAAATTTTGCCGGAGCGCGACGCACGATACGTCGGGAGATGCGTCTCGGCGAGTACAACCAGAATATAAAATAATCTAGGGTACGGATAGTACAAAAATTTTTAACAATTTACAAAACAACGGAAATTTCGGGAAATTTGGAAAATTAAGAAAATTTGAGGGGTGCGGATGTCAGAAATATCAGCAACGGTAAGTTAATATAAAATCCAATTAAATGATATGCCACACAATATAGTTTTCGTACAAAAATTTTTGGCAATTCACAAAACAACCGAAATTTCGGGAATTTTGGAAAATTTCGAAAATTTGAGGAGGGGGAATGTCGCAAATATCAAAAACGGTTAGTATTTATAAAATCCAATTAAACGATATGCCACACGCTATAGTTTTCATACAAGAATTTTAAGAAATTAGACAATGTTCGTTTTCAATGTACGTTACTTAGGTGGATTTCCATATATTGAGGTAAAGTCAAAAATTAAATTTTGCCGGAGCGCGACGCACGATACGTCGGGAGATGCGTCTCGGCGAGTACAACCAGAATATAAAATAATCTAGGGTACGGATAGTACAAAAATTTTTAACAATTTACAAAACAACGGAAATTTCGGGAAATTTGGAAAATTAAGAAAATTTGAGGGGTGCGGATGTCAGAAATATCAGCAACGGTAAGTTAATATAAAATCCAATTAAATGATATGCCACACAATATAGTTTTCGTACAAAAATTTTTGGCAATTCACAAAACAACCGAAATTTCGGGAATTTTGGAAAATTTCGAAAATTTGAGGAGGGGGAATGTCGCAAATATCAAAAACGGTTAGTATTTATAAAATCCAATTAAACGATATGCCACACGCTATAGTTTTCATACAAGAATTTTAAGAAATTAGACAATGTTCGTTTTCAATGTACGTTACTTAGGTGGATTTCCATATATTGAGGTAAAGTCAAAAATTAAATTTTGCCGGAGCGCGACGCACGATACGTCGGGAGATGCGTCTCGGCGAGTACAACCAGAATATAAAATAATCTAGGGTACGGATAGTACAAAAATTTTTAACAATTTACAAAACAACGGAAATTTCGGGAAATTTGGAAAATTAAGAAAATTTGAGGGGTGCGGATGTCAGAAATATCAGCAACGGTAAGTTAATATAAAATCCAATTAAATGATATGCCACACAATATAGTTTTCGTACAAAAATTTTTGGCAATTCACAAAACAACCGAAATTTCGGGAATTTTGGAAAATTTCGAAAATTTGAGGAGGGGGAATGTCGCAAATATCAAAAACGGTTAGTATTTATAAAATCCAATTAAACGATATGCCACACGCTATAGTTTTCATACAAGAATTTTAAGAAATTAGACAATGTTCGTTTTCAATGTACGTTACTTAGGTGGATTTCCATATATTGAGGTAAAGTCAAAAATTAAATTTTGCCGGAGCGCGACGCACGATACGTCGGGAGATGCGTCTCGGCGAGTACAACCAGAATATAAAATAATCTAGGGTACGGATAGTACAAAAATTTTTAACAATTTACAAAACAACGGAAATTTCGGGAAATTTGGAAAATTAAGAAAATTTGAGGGGTGCGGATGTCAGAAATATCAGCAACGGTAAGTTAATATAAAATCCAATTAAATGATATGCCACACAATATAGTTTTCGTACAAAAATTTTTGGCAATTCACAAAACAACCGAAATTTCGGGAATTTTGGAAAATTTCGAAAATTTGAGGAGGGGGAATGTCGCAAATATCAAAAACGGTTAGTATTTATAAAATCCAATTAAACGATATGCCACACGCTATAGTTTTCATACAAGAATTTTAAGAAATTAGACAATGTTCGTTTTCAATGTACGTTACTTAGGTGGATTTCCATATATTGAGGTAAAGTCAAAAATTAAATTTTGCCGGAGCGCGACGCACGATACGTCGGGAGATGCGTCTCGGCGAGTACAACCAGAATATAAAATAATCTAGGGTACGGATAGTACAAAAATTTTTAACAATTTACAAAACAACGGAAATTTCGGGAAATTTGGAAAATTAAGAAAATTTGAGGGGTGCGGATGTCAGAAATATCAGCAACGGTAAGTTAATATAAAATCCAATTAAATGATATGCCACACAATATAGTTTTCGTACAAAAATTTTTGGCAATTCACAAAACAACCGAAATTTCGGGAATTTTGGAAAATTTCGAAAATTTGAGGAGGGGGAATGTCGCAAATATCAAAAACGGTTAGTATTTATAAAATCCAATTAAACGATATGCCACACGCTATAGTTTTCATACAAGAATTTTAAGAAATTAGACAATGTTCGTTTTCAATGTACGTTACTTAGGTGGATTTCCATATATTGAGGTAAAGTCAAAAATTAAATTTTGCCGGAGCGCGACGCACGATACGTCGGGAGATGCGTCTCGGCGAGTACAACCAGAATATAAAATAATCTAGGGTACGGATAGTACAAAAATTTTTAACAATTTACAAAACAACGGAAATTTCGGGAAATTTGGAAAATTAAGAAAATTTGAGGGGTGCGGATGTCAGAAATATCAGCAACGGTAAGTTAATATAAAATCCAATTAAATGATATGCCACACAATATAGTTTTCGTACAAAAATTTTTGGCAATTCACAAAACAACCGAAATTTCGGGAATTTTGGAAAATTTCGAAAATTTGAGGAGGGGGAATGTCGCAAATATCAAAAACGGTTAGTATTTATAAAATCCAATTAAACGATATGCCACACGCTATAGTTTTCATACAAGAATTTTAAGAAATTAGACAATGTTCGTTTTCAATGTACGTTACTTAGGTGGATTTCCATATATTGAGGTAAAGTCAAAAATTAAATTTTGCCGGAGCGCGACGCACGATACGTCGGGAGATGCGTCTCGGCGAGTACAACCAGAATATAAAATAATCTAGGGTACGGATAGTACAAAAATTTTTAACAATTTACAAAACAACGGAAATTTCGGGAAATTTGGAAAATTAAGAAAATTTGAGGGGTGCGGATGTCAGAAATATCAGCAACGGTAAGTTAATATAAAATCCAATTAAATGATATGCCACACAATATAGTTTTCGTACAAAAATTTTTGGCAATTCACAAAACAACCGAAATTTCGGGAATTTTGGAAAATTTCGAAAATTTGAGGAGGGGGAATGTCGCAAATATCAAAAACGGTTAGTATTTATAAAATCCAATTAAACGATATGCCACACGCTATAGTTTTCATACAAGAATTTTAAGAAATTAGACAATGTTCGTTTTCAATGTACGTTACTTAGGTGGATTTCCATATATTGAGGTAAAGTCAAAAATTAAATTTTGCCGGAGCGCGACGCACGATACGTCGGGAGATGCGTCTCGGCGAGTACAACCAGAATATAAAATAATCTAGGGTACGGATAGTACAAAAATTTTTAACAATTTACAAAACAACGGAAATTTCGGGAAATTTGGAAAATTAAGAAAATTTGAGGGGTGCGGATGTCAGAAATATCAGCAACGGTAAGTTAATATAAAATCCAATTAAATGATATGCCACACAATATAGTTTTCGTACAAAAATTTTTGGCAATTCACAAAACAACCGAAATTTCGGGAATTTTGGAAAATTTCGAAAATTTGAGGAGGGGGAATGTCGCAAATATCAAAAACGGTTAGTATTTATAAAATCCAATTAAACGATATGCCACACGCTATAGTTTTCATACAAGAATTTTAAGAAATTAGACAATGTTCGTTTTCAATGTACGTTACTTAGGTGGATTTCCATATATTGAGGTAA
>OX438927.1:31415103-31420103 GCA_949316025.1 Lapara coniferarum
TTCCACTGCGTGGATGGGACATTCGAGTAGGAGGTGTGGGACCGTCTCCTGTACGTCAGGGTCACATTGGCACGCCGGGCTCTCCTTGCACTTGAACCGATGCAAGTACTCGGAGAAACCGCCGTGCCCCGTGAACACCTGCGTCAGTATCGGATCCAGGACGATCCGCCTTACGACCCTGTGCGCCTCGACAGCGTCCGGAAAGAACAGCTTCGTCACCGAAGCCGTCTCTCCGTCCGCATATCTCCGGCTCCATTCGTCAATCGAGTCCTGTCGGATCTGTCGCTTGACGAATGAAACCGGACACTTGTCGTAATGCGCACGGGTCTTCAGGTGTTGTGCGGCATCCTTAGCGAGCGTGTCCGCCCTCTCATTTCCCTCCAACCCCACGTGCGCCTTTACCCAGAAGAGCTCAGTTTTCTGGGCGCGTTTATTGGCTTCCTTCAGCAGGCTTTTTATTTCAAACGCTATGGGGTGGAGGGAATCACCTCTGGTGACTACTTCAAGTGCGGACCTGGCATCGCTGAAGATGCCGCACGCAGGAAGCCCGCTACGGAGCACCTCCACCACCGCTTCGCGGAGGGCGAGGAGTTCCGCCTGGTAGACGGAGCAGTACGGCTCCAGCCGCAACTTTCGGGTACTCGTCTCGGCGGCGCCGTTCCATATGGACAGCGCCGCTCCGACTTTCCCGTCAATCTTGCTTCCGTCGGTGAAGATACTAAGACCCTCACCGACGTGCCGAGCCAGTTCCGCCCCGTCCACCAGGCATTGGAACGTCCCGTTCCTCCGTTCCGCCGGGTGCGGCAAGTTGACGAAGGCCACAGGAGCCTCCACCTCCCGGTCTCCCACTACCTCGCGAGAGTGCCCCCTCTTGACTTCATAAAGGAGTGCGGTTTCCCGCACCCTTATGTCAAGGGGAAGCACCCCCGCCAGCAGCAGGGCCGAGTTGAGGGAGACAGTCCTGTAGGCCTTCGTCATCTTCTGCGCGAAACTGCGCTGGATGGCTCCGAGCTGCTTCCTTACACCCAGCTTACGGCTGGCTGGAGCCCATGCGCTTGCGGCATACAAGATCACGGGCTCCACCGCAGCCGTATAGATCGTCCTGATCACATCGGGTCCCAACCCCCACTGGACCTTGGCTGACCTCGCGAGCACTTTGTACAGGCCAATGGCCTTGGCGCACGCCTGCGTCACATGGCCGTTAAAGGTCAGTTTTCGGTCTATCGTTAGGCCAAGCAGCTTTATCTCGTTTGAGAGACCAATGTCGACCCCGCCCATGCGCAAGATTGGGGTGTCGTACTTAAGTTTGTTTGTTATCACCATCGCCTGGGTCTTGTGTGGCGCAAACTTCAACTTGTTTCGGACACCCCAATCCCGCACATAGGCCAGTGCGGCATTGGCCTGCTTCTGAGCTTCTCCTGTGGAACCACCATCAAACACCAGGACGACATCGTCAGCAAAAGCTTGACAATAGTCGCCCCGGCGCTCGAGCCCCTGTAAAAGGGGATCGAGGAGGAGGTTCCACAGGATTGGCCCTCCGATAGATCCTTGAACACAACCTTTAACGGTCCTGCGAGCTGACTCGGCGCCCGCGTATCGGACCCTGACCATCCGATCATCCAGATAGCTGGCGACCATCCTTCTGATGTTTGGTGGGCAGCGTTCTTCCGCCAATCGGACCTTTATAGCCGGCCACCAGGCGCTATCGAAGGCTCCCTCTATGTCCAACGATATCATGATCAGGACTTTCTTCTCCCGAAGTTTAGTCCTGACATGACTCATCAGATCATAGAGGGAGTCCTCGGTGCCCCTTTGTGGCATAAAGCCGTATTGGCGGTGGCTCATCCTTGGAAGGATGTGCCATTTTAGCCTACCCACCAACATCTTTTCCAGGATCTTTCCCAGCACTGGCAACAGTCCTATCGGCCGGTGTGCCTTGGGAACCGAGTAATCATCCTTACCCGGTTTCCGCAGCACAACGACCGTGGCCTCCTTCCAGATCTTAGGGAAGTAGGCCAGCTCTAGGCACTTGTTAGCCAGTGCTAGGAAAGACTCCGGATCTTGGGTGATCGCCTGCGTACAGATATCGGAGGTCAGGCCATCCGATCCAGGCGCCTTCTTCGGATTGAAGGTCACCAGCGCCGCCGTGAGCTCCCCCAGCGTGAACGATGGGTCATGTACCTCACCATGGACCCAGTCGTTCACGTGTGAGGCGAGCTCTCTGGTGCGCCGGTGATCCTCATTATCCTCCTCGTGAGGGTCGTCTGGGTAGAAGGTTTCAGCAAGAAATCTTGCTGACTCCTCCTGACCCAGAATTTGTCCGTCCCTCACGAGTGGCGCGTCCTCGTGCCGCTTGGTCAGCCTGCCCATTACCCGATAAATCCCATCCCACAGCCCTTCCTTATTTTGCTTGCCACAGAACTCCTTCCAGCTCTGGGTCTGGGCGTGTCTTGTCAGGGTCTCATAGTCCTCTTTGGCCTCTTTATAAGCCCGAATGACACATGCCTTCCTCACAGGTGCCGCCCATCGAATGCGGCGTTTTCGCCGCATCATTTCTCGTTTGGACCTTTCGAGCTCCTTTGACCACCAGGGAATCGCGTGTCTGGTGTTCTGTTTCTTTTTCGGAATTATTTCATCGCTTGCTTCTATTATTAATTTTGTGTACTTTCCTACTTCATGCTCTAAATTATCTGTATTATTTATGATTTGTATCTGTGATTTATTAATATTATGATCATTTGTCAAATTTCTAAATTTACTTCCAAATTCAGTCCATCGTACTTTCTTAGTGTTGTAAATCCGGGTAGTATTTTTAATTGCGATTCCCTGTCCCTTCTGTAACGCTATACTAAAAGTGATTGTGTTGTGGTCGGAGCTCGTCAGGTCCTCTTCGACTGTCCAGTTCCGGATCAGCTCAAGAAGATCGACCGAGCAGGCGGTGACGTCCACCTGGCTGGAGTAGGCCCTATCTCCTCGCACGGTGAAGAATGTCGGCGTATCGCCATCATTCAGCACGTGGAGGCCGGCCTCATCCAGCCAACCAGACACCTCCTCTCCTCTTCGGTCGATCTCCCGGCTCCACCATAGACTTCTTGCGTTGGTGTCCCCTCCTGTTAACAGGCGCCTCGGGCCCAGGCCGCTGCAGACGCCCCTCAGGTGTTCGAGGTATAGTTCTAATGGCTTATCAGGTTCGAAGTAATACGAGACCACCACCATCTCCCAGGCGCTGGTACGGATTTTCACCACGACAATATTTGTCGTGGTGAATTGGGGGCAGATCAAGGCATCCAAGTCTACGTCGTAGACAACTATGGCTGCCTTGACCCGCCCCCCCTCCCGTTCCGCGCACTGGAAGATCCTGGCGGCCCCGTAGTTTCCAACCCGGCCAGTGCCCCCGACGTACGGCTCCTGGATTAATGCGAAGGCCAATCTCCTCTCAGCCGCTATCAACATGAATTCTTGCGTAGCAAGTTTGCTTCTTTGGAGATTGGCCTGCGCCACCAGGTATGGCCGTGCGCCGGAGTCCGCGTCTGCTGCCATTGGGCCCGGGGCGGATGGGACCACCTTAGCAATAGGCTATGGCGGATCTGGCCAGCGCGTCCCACCGCTTCCGTACTGGGCAGTCCTCACTAAAGGCGTTGTGCCCCGTTTCGGCGAACTTCGCCTTCAGGCAGTTACAGCACGTTGGTGCTGCAGCTGCCATCCAATCGGGACACTCCGCCCTCAAGTGTGGCCCGCCACAGTGGCTGCAGGCATCCAGAGAGCCTCGGCAGAACCGCCTCCCATGGCCGTAGCCCAAGCACTTTGAGCATTGGACCAAGGGAGACTGGTCCTCAACCTTGACTCTCTGGATGTCTATGTGTAACGCGCCAGCCTCCGTGAGCTTCTTCCAGATCTGAGGTGACACCTGGAGAACGACATGTGTCATTAACGGGTTTCGGGCTCTTCTTTTGTACCGGACTACGATCCGGTCCGCGTCTTTACTAATCTGAGCCAGGAGATGTCCGTTTTGGGCCCTTATTGCGCCCAGAATCTCTGCATCCGTATGGCATTTGAGGAGGTCTTTTATTATGACTAGAGGGTCCTTGTTTTGGATGTCGGTCACATTTAAAATCTTTCCATCCTTCCTTATCCTCTCTTTGACCTTTGCCATTTCGTTCTTATCCTCGAAACCCATTATCACCTTCCTTTCTTTTGCTTTCCTTATTCTGTCTATTTTAATTCCCTCTTCTTTTGCATTTACTACTTTTCTAATTCTATCCACAACCTGGTCTCCCGTTTCTTCCTCGTTCTTTGAACTTATGACTATGGAGTGTAGCGCCGTAGTTGCCTCTGATACGGTTTTAGGCGAACCGGCAGCTACACTCGCATAAGTTCTGGTTCTTTCCAACTCCTCCCTATGTTTCTGCACCTCCTCACTCATCCTCCGCATCTCTTCCTTACTCTCCTGCAGCATTTTCCCATGGTCCTCGAGCTTTTTAATGAGTTCCTTTTCTAAGTTGTTCCTCTCTTCTTTCCCTGGTTCTTTGCCTGCACTGTCCAACAATTCCACCTGTGGCACCCCCTCCCTTCCCGACTCCTTCCCCTTGACATCTTCTGCGGTTCGCCCTCTGTAGGGCTTGCCCTCCTCGGAGTCCCTCACCAACCTGTAGAGGCGCTCCGCAGCATCTATGACCTCAACTTTGATCTCTGTTTTGAGGTTCCGGCTGTTATTAATCTGCAACCGGGCTTTCAAAAGGCACGCCTTGGCCTCGGCCGTCCTGTTCAGGTAGGCAGTACTCGCTTTTTTGGGGGAGTCCTGCCTATCGGAACCTGTCTCCGGCATCGGTTGGCTCTTGGCTATGCCTTTTCGCTCCGTTGCCGTTGCAGATGTCGTTGGAGCAGCTGAGGTCATCGATGTCGCGGTGGTCCTCTTCGGCAGGATGATGACTGGAGCGGCCCTGGCTTCGGGCGCTGCATCAAGCCGCGACTCAATGCTGCGCCTCGCCTGGGCCACTGAC
>OX438927.1:31425103-31430625 GCA_949316025.1 Lapara coniferarum
AGGTTAGGTTAGGTTAGGTTAGGTTAGGTTAGGTTAGGTTAGGTTAGGTTAGGTTAGGTTAGGTTAGGTTAGGTTAGGTTAGGTTAGGTTAGGTTAGGTTAGGTTAGGTTAGGTTAGGTTAGGTTAGGTTAGGTTAGGTTAGGTTAGGTTAGGTTAGGTTAGGTTAGGTTAGGTTAGGTTAGGTTAGGTTAGGTTAGGTTAGGTTAGGTTAGGTTAGGTTAGGTTAGGTTAGGTTAGGTTAGGTTAGGTTAGGTTAGGTTAGGTTAGGTTAGGTTAGGTTAGGTTAGGTTAGGTTAGGTTAGGTTAGGTTAGGTTAGGTTAGGTTAGGTTAGGTTAGGTTAGGTTAGGTTAGGTTAGGTTAGGTTAGGTTAGGTTAGGTTAGGTTAGGTTAGGTTAGGTTAGGTTAGGTTAGGTTAGGTTAGGTTAGGTTAGGTTAGGTTAGGTTAGGTTAGGTTAGGTTAGGTTAGGTTAGGTTAGGTTAGGTTAGGTTAGGTTAGGTTAGGTTAGGTTAGGTTAGGTTAGGTTAGGTTAGGTTAGGTTAGGTTAGGTTAGGTTAGGTTAGGTTAGGTTAGGTTAGGTTAGGTTAGGTTAGGTTAGGTTAGGTTAGGTTAGGTTAGGTTAGGTTAGGTTAGGTTAGGTTAGGTTAGGTTAGGTTAGGTTAGGTTAGGTTAGGTTAGGTTAGGTTAGGTTAGGTTAGGTTAGGTTAGGTTAGGTTAGGTTAGGTTAGGTTAGGTTAGGTTAGGTTAGGTTAGGTTAGGTTAGGTTAGGTTAGGTTAGGTTAGGTTAGGTTAGGTTAGGTTAGGTTAGGTTAGGTTAGGTTAGGTTAGGTTAGGTTAGGTTAGGTTAGGTTAGGTTAGGTTAGGTTAGGTTAGGTTAGGTTAGGTTAGGTTAGGTTAGGTTAGGTTAGGTTAGGTTAGGTTAGGTTAGGTTAGGTTAGGTTAGGTTAGGTTAGGTTAGGTTAGGTTAGGTTAGGTTAGGTTAGGTTAGGTTAGGTTAGGTTAGGTTAGGTTAGGTTAGGTTAGGTTAGGTTAGGTTAGGTTAGGTTAGGTTAGGTTAGGTTAGGTTAGGTTAGGTTAGGTTAGGTTAGGTTAGGTTAGGTTAGGTTAGGTTAGGTTAGGTTAGGTTAGGTTAGGTTAGGTTAGGTTAGGTTAGGTTAGGTTAGGTTAGGTTAGGTTAGGTTAGGTTAGGTTAGGTTAGGTTAGGTTAGGTTAGGTTAGGTTAGGTTAGGTTAGGTTAGGTTAGGTTAGGTTAGGTTAGGTTAGGTTAGGTTAGGTTAGGTTAGGTTAGGTTAGGTTAGGTTAGGTTAGGTTAGGTTAGGTTAGGTTAGGTTAGGTTAGGTTAGGTTAGGTTAGGTTAGGTTAGGTTAGGTTAGGTTAGGTTAGGTTAGGTTAGGTTAGGTTAGGTTAGGTTAGGTTAGGTTAGGTTAGGTTAGGTTAGGTTAGGTTAGGTTAGGTTAGGTTAGGTTAGGTTAGGTTAGGTTAGGTTAGGTTAGGTTAGGTTAGGTTAGGTTAGGTTAGGTTAGGTTAGGTTAGGTTAGGTTAGGTTAGGTTAGGTTAGGTTAGGTTAGGTTAGGTTAGGTTAGGTTAGGTTAGGTTAGGTTAGGTTAGGTTAGGTTAGGTTAGGTTAGGTTAGGTTAGGTTAGGTTAGGTTAGGTTAGGTTAGGTTAGGTTAGGTTAGGTTAGGTTAGGTTAGGTTAGGTTAGGTTAGGTTAGGTTAGGTTAGGTTAGGTTAGGTTAGGTTAGGTTAGGTTAGGTTAGGTTAGGTTAGGTTAGGTTAGGTTAGGTTAGGTTAGGTTAGGTTAGGTTAGGTTAGGTTAGGTTAGGTTAGGTTAGGTTAGGTTAGGTTAGGTTAGGTTAGGTTAGGTTAGGTTAGGTTAGGTTAGGTTAGGTTAGGTTAGGTTAGGTTAGGTTAGGTTAGGTTAGGTTAGGTTAGGTTAGGTTAGGTTAGGTTAGGTTAGGTTAGGTTAGGTTAGGTTAGGTTAGGTTAGGTTAGGTTAGGTTAGGTTAGGTTAGGTTAGGTTAGGTTAGGTTAGGTTAGGTTAGGTTAGGTTAGGTTAGGTTAGGTTAGGTTAGGTTAGGTTAGGTTAGGTTAGGTTAGGTTAGGTTAGGTTAGGTTAGGTTAGGTTAGGTTAGGTTAGGTTAGGTTAGGTTAGGTTAGGTTAGGTTAGGTTAGGTTAGGTTAGGTTAGGTTAGGTTAGGTTAGGTTAGGTTAGGTTAGGTTAGGTTAGGTTAGGTTAGGTTAGGTTAGGTTAGGTTAGGTTAGGTTAGGTTAGGTTAGGTTAGGTTAGGTTAGGTTAGGTTAGGTTAGGTTAGGTTAGGTTAGGTTAGGTTAGGTTAGGTTAGGTTAGGTTAGGTTAGGTTAGGTTAGGTTAGGTTAGGTTAGGTTAGGTTAGGTTAGGTTAGGTTAGGTTAGGTTAGGTTAGGTTAGGTTAGGTTAGGTTAGGTTAGGTTAGGTTAGGTTAGGTTAGGTTAGGTTAGGTTAGGTTAGGTTAGGTTAGGTTAGGTTAGGTTAGGTTAGGTTAGGTTAGGTTAGGTTAGGTTAGGTTAGGTTAGGTTAGGTTAGGTTAGGTTAGGTTAGGTTAGGTTAGGTTAGGTTAGGTTAGGTTAGGTTAGGTTAGGTTAGGTTAGGTTAGGTTAGGTTAGGTTAGGTTAGGTTAGGTTAGGTTAGGTTAGGTTAGGTTAGGTTAGGTTAGGTTAGGTTAGGTTAGGTTAGGTTAGGTTAGGTTAGGTTAGGTTAGGTTAGGTTAGGTTAGGTTAGGTTAGGTTAGGTTAGGTTAGGTTAGGTTAGGTTAGGTTAGGTTAGGTTAGGTTAGGTTAGGTTAGGTTAGGTTAGGTTAGGTTAGGTTAGGTTAGGTTAGGTTAGGTTAGGTTAGGTTAGGTTAGGTTAGGTTAGGTTAGGTTAGGTTAGGTTAGGTTAGGTTAGGTTAGGTTAGGTTAGGTTAGGTTAGGTTAGGTTAGGTTAGGTTAGGTTAGGTTAGGTTAGGTTAGGTTAGGTTAGGTTAGGTTAGGTTAGGTTAGGTTAGGTTAGGTTAGGTTAGGTTAGGTTAGGTTAGGTTAGGTTAGGTTAGGTTAGGTTAGGTTAGGTTAGGTTAGGTTAGGTTAGGTTAGGTTAGGTTAGGTTAGGTTAGGTTAGGTTAGGTTAGGTTAGGTTAGGTTAGGTTAGGTTAGGTTAGGTTAGGTTAGGTTAGGTTAGGTTAGGTTAGGTTAGGTTAGGTTAGGTTAGGTTAGGTTAGGTTAGGTTAGGTTAGGTTAGGTTAGGTTAGGTTAGGTTAGGTTAGGTTAGGTTAGGTTAGGTTAGGTTAGGTTAGGTTAGGTTAGGTTAGGTTAGGTTAGGTTAGGTTAGGTTAGGTTAGGTTAGAGTTAGGTTAGGTTAGGTTAGGTTAGGTTAGGTTAGGTTAGGTTAGGTTAGGTTAGGTTAGGTTAGGTTAGGTTAGGTTAGGTTAGGTTAGGTTAGGTTAGGTTAGGTTAGGTTAGGTTAGGTTAGGTTAGGTTAGGTTAGGTTAGGTTAGGTTAGGTTAGGTTAGGTTAGGTTAGGTTAGGTTAGGTTAGGTTAGGTTAGGTTAGGTTAGGTTAGGTTAGGTTAGGTTAGGTTAGGTTAGGTTAGGTTAGGTTAGGTTAGGTTAGGTTAGGTTAGGTTAGGTTAGGTTAGGTTAGGTTAGGTTAGGTTAGGTTAGGTTAGGTTAGGTTAGGTTAGGTTAGGTTAGGTTAGGTTAGGTTAGGTTAGGTTAGGTTAGGTTAGGTTAGGTTAGGTTAGGTTAGGTTAGGTTAGGTTAGGTTAGGTTAGGTTAGGTTAGGTTAGGTTAGGTTAGGTTAGGTTAGGTTAGGTTAGGTTAGGTTAGGTTAGGTTAGGTTAGGTTAGGTTAGGTTAGGTTAGGTTAGGTTAGGTTAGGTTAGGTTAGGTTAGGTTAGGTTAGGTTAGGTTAGGTTAGGTTAGGTTAGGTTAGGTTAGGTTAGGTTAGGTTAGGTTAGGTTAGGTTAGGTTAGGTTAGGTTAGGTTAGGTTAGGTTAGGTTAGGTTAGGTTAGGTTAGGTTAGGTTAGGTTAGGTTAGGTTAGGTTAGGTTAGGTTAGGTTAGGTTAGGTTAGGTTAGGTTAGGTTAGGTTAGGTTAGGTTAGGTTAGGTTAGGTTAGGTTAGGTTAGGTTAGGTTAGGTTAGGTTAGGTTAGGTTAGGTTAGGTTAGGTTAGGTTAGGTTAGGTTAGGTTAGGTTAGGTTAGGTTAGGTTAGGTTAGGTTAGGTTAGGTTAGGTTAGGTTAGGTTAGGTTAGGTTAGGTTAGGTTAGGTTAGGTTAGGTTAGGTTAGGTTAGGTTAGGTTAGGTTAGGTTAGGTTAGGTTAGGTTAGGTTAGGTTAGGTTAGGTTAGGTTAGGTTAGGTTAGGTTAGGTTAGGTTAGGTTAGGTTAGGTTAGGTTAGGTTAGGTTAGGTTAGGTTAGGTTAGGTTAGGTTAGGTTAGGTTAGGTTAGGTTAGGTTAGGTTAGGTTAGGTTAGGTTAGGTTAGGTTAGGTTAGGTTAGGTTAGGTTAGGTTAGGTTAGGTTAGGTTAGGTTAGGTTAGGTTAGGTTAGGTTAGGTTAGGTTAGGTTAGGTTAGGTTAGGTTAGGTTAGGTTAGGTTAGGTTAGGTTAGGTTAGGTTAGGTTAGGTTAGGTTAGGTTAGGTTAGGTTAGGTTAGGTTAGGTTAGGTTAGGTTAGGTTAGGTTAGGTTAGGTTAGGTTAGGTTAGGTTAGGTTAGGTTAGGTTAGGTTAGGTTAGGTTAGGTTAGGTTAGGTTAGGTTAGGTTAGGTTAGGTTAGGTTAGGTTAGGTTAGGTTAGGTTAGGTTAGGTTAGGTTAGGTTAGGTTAGGTTAGGTTAGGTTAGGTTAGGTTAGGTTAGGTTAGGTTAGGTTAGGTTAGGTTAGGTTAGGTTAGGTTAGGTTAGGTTAGGTTAGGTTAGGTTAGGTTAGGTTAGGTTAGGTTAGGTTAGGTTAGGTTAGGTTAGGTTAGGTTAGGTTAGGTTAGGTTAGGTTAGGTTAGGTTAGGTTAGGTTAGGTTAGGTTAGGTTAGGTTAGGTTAGGTTAGGTTAGGTTAGGTTAGGTTAGGTTAGGTTAGGTTAGGTTAGGTTAGGTTAGGTTAGGTTAGGTTAGGTTAGGTTAGGTTAGGTTAGGTTAGGTTAGGTTAGGTTAGGTTAGGTTAGGTTAGGTTAGGTTAGGTTAGGTTAGGTTAGGTTAGGTTAGGTTAGGTTAGGTTAGGTTAGGTTAGGTTAGGTTAGGTTAGGTTAGGTTAGGTTAGGTTAGGTTAGGTTAGGTTAGGTTAGGTTAGGTTAGGTTAGGTTAGGTTAGGTTAGGTTAGGTTAGGTTAGGTTAGGTTAGGTTAGGTTAGGTTAGGTTAGGTTAGGTTAGGTTAGGTTAGGTTAGGTTAGGTTAGGTTAGGTTAGGTTAGGTTAGGTTAGGTTAGGTTAGGTTAGGTTAGGTTAGGTTAGGTTAGGTTAGGTTAGGTTAGGTTAGGTTAGGTTAGGTTAGGTTAGGTTAGGTTAGGTTAGGTTAGGTTAGGTTA
>OX438927.1:31430825-31567939 GCA_949316025.1 Lapara coniferarum
AGTTTGGGGTGGGATGTCAGAAATTTTTGTACTATCCGTACACTAGATTATTTGATATTCTTGTTGTACTCGCCGAGACGCATCTCCCGACGTATCTTGCGTCGCGCTCCGGCAAAATTTAATTTTTGACTTAACTCAATATAAGGAAATCCACCTAAGTAAACTACATTGAAAACAAACATTGACTAATTTCCAAAAAATTTTTGTATGAAAACTATATTGTGTGGCATATCATTAAATTGGATTTTATAGATACTTACCGTTGTCTGTTATTTCTGACATCCGCACCCCTCAATTTTTCGAAATTTTCCAAATTTCCCGAAATTTCCGTTGTTTTGTTGATTGTCAAAAATTTTTGTACTATCCGTACACTAGATTATTTGATATTCTTGTTGTACTCGCCGAGACGCATCTCCCGACGTATCTTGCGTCGCGCTCCGGCAAAATTTAATTTTTGACTTTAACTCAATATAAGGAAATCCACCTAAGTAAACTACATTGAAAACAAACATTGACTAATTTCCAAAAATTTTTGTATGAAAACTATATTGTGTGGCATATCATTAAATTGGATTTTATAGATACTTACCGTTGCTGTTATTTCTGACATCCGCACCCCTCAATTTTTCGAAATTTTCCAAATTTCCCGAAATTTCCGTTGTTTTGTTGATTGTCAAAAATTTTTGTACTATCCGTACACTAGATTATTTGATATTCTTGTTGTACTCGCCGAGACGCATCTCCCGACGTATCTTGCGTCGCGCTCCGGCAAAATTTAATTTTTGACTTTAACTCAATATAAGGAAATCCACCTAAGTAAACTACATTGAAAACAAACATTGACTAATTTCCAAAAATTTTTGTATGAAAACTATATTGTGTGGCATATCATTAAATTGGATTTTATAGATACTTACCGTTGCTGTTATTTCTGACATCCGCACCCCTCAATTTTTCGAAATTTTCCAAATTTCCCGAAATTTCCGTTGTTTTGTTGATTGTCAAAAATTTTTGTACTATCCGTACACTAGATTATTTGATATTCTTGTTGTACTCGCCGAGACGCATCTCCCGACGTATCTTGCGTCGCGCTCCGGCAAAATTTAATTTTTGACTTTAACTCAATATAAGGAAATCCACCTAAGTAAACTACATTGAAAACAAACATTGACTAATTTCCAAAAATTTTTGTATGAAAACTATATTGTGTGGCATATCATTAAATTGGATTTTATAGATACTTACCGTTGCTGTTATTTCTGACATCCGCACCCCTCAATTTTTCGAAATTTTCCAAATTTCCCGAAATTTCCGTTGTTTTGTTGATTGTCAAAAATTTTTGTACTATCCGTACACTAGATTATTTGATATTCTTGTTGTACTCGCCGAGACGCATCTCCCGACGTATCTTGCGTCGCGCTCCGGCAAAATTTAATTTTTGACTTTAACTCAATATAAGGAAATCCACCTAAGTAAACTACATTGAAAACAAACATTGACTAATTTCCAAAAATTTTTGTATGAAAACTATATTGTGTGGCATATCATTAAATTGGATTTTATAGATACTTACCGTTGCTGTTATTTCTGACATCCGCACCCCTCAATTTTTCGAAATTTTCCAAATTTCCCGAAATTTCCGTTGTTTTGTTGATTGTCAAAAATTTTTGTACTATCCGTACACTAGATTATTTGATATTCTTGTTGTACTCGCCGAGACGCATCTCCCGACGTATCTTGCGTCGCGCTCCGGCAAAATTTAATTTTTGACTTTAACTCAATATAAGGAAATCCACCTAAGTAAACTACATTGAAAACAAACATTGACTAATTTCCAAAAATTTTTGTATGAAAACTATATTGTGTGGCATATCATTAAATTGGATTTTATAGATACTTACCGTTGCTGTTATTTCTGACATCCGCACCCCTCAATTTTTCGAAATTTTCCAAATTTCCCGAAATTTCCGTTGTTTTGTTGATTGTCAAAAATTTTTGTACTATCCGTACACTAGATTATTTGATATTCTTGTTGTACTCGCCGAGACGCATCTCCCGACGTATCTTGCGTCGCGCTCCGGCAAAATTTAATTTTTGACTTTAACTCAATATAAGGAAATCCACCTAAGTAAACTACATTGAAAACAAACATTGACTAATTTCCAAAAATTTTTGTATGAAAACTATATTGTGTGGCATATCATTAAATTGGATTTTATAGATACTTACCGTTGCTGTTATTTCTGACATCCGCACCCCTCAATTTTTCGAAATTTTCCAAATTTCCCGAAATTTCCGTTGTTTTGTTGATTGTCAAAAATTTTTGTACTATCCGTACACTAGATTATTTGATATTCTTGTTGTACTCGCCGAGACGCATCTCCCGACGTATCTTGCGTCGCGCTCCGGCAAAATTTAATTTTTGACTTTAACTCAATATAAGGAAATCCACCTAAGTAAACTACATTGAAAACAAACATTGACTAATTTCCAAAAATTTTTGTATGAAAACTATATTGTGTGGCATATCATTAAATTGGATTTTATAGATACTTACCGTTGCTGTTATTTCTGACATCCGCACCCCTCAATTTTTCGAAATTTTCCAAATTTCCCGAAATTTCCGTTGTTTTGTTGATTGTCAAAAATTTTTGTACTATCCGTACACTAGATTATTTGATATTCTTGTTGTACTCGCCGAGACGCATCTCCCGACGTATCTTGCGTCGCGCTCCGGCAAAATTTAATTTTTGACTTTAACTCAATATAAGGAAATCCACCTAAGTAAACTACATTGAAAACAAACATTGACTAATTTCCAAAAATTTTTGTATGAAAACTATATTGTGTGGCATATCATTAAATTGGATTTTATAGATACTTACCGTTGCTGTTATTTCTGACATCCGCACCCCTCAATTTTTCGAAATTTTCCAAATTTCCCGAAATTTCCGTTGTTTTGTTGATTGTCAAAAATTTTTGTACTATCCGTACACTAGATTATTTGATATTCTTGTTGTACTCGCCGAGACGCATCTCCCGACGTATCTTGCGTCGCGCTCCGGCAAAATTTAATTTTTGACTTTAACTCAATATAAGGAAATCCACCTAAGTAAACTACATTGAAAACAAACATTGACTAATTTCCAAAAATTTTTGTATGAAAACTATATTGTGTGGCATATCATTAAATTGGATTTTATAGATACTTACCGTTGCTGTTATTTCTGACATCCGCACCCCTCAATTTTTCGAAATTTTCCAAATTTCCCGAAATTTCCGTTGTTTTGTTGATTGTCAAAAATTTTTGTACTATCCGTACACTAGATTATTTGATATTCTTGTTGTACTCGCCGAGACGCATCTCCCGACGTATCTTGCGTCGCGCTCCGGCAAAATTTAATTTTTGACTTTAACTCAATATAAGGAAATCCACCTAAGTAAACTACATTGAAAACAAACATTGACTAATTTCCAAAAATTTTTGTATGAAAACTATATTGTGTGGCATATCATTAAATTGGATTTTATAGATACTTACCGTTGCTGTTATTTCTGACATCCGCACCCCTCAATTTTTCGAAATTTTCCAAATTTCCCGAAATTTCCGTTGTTTTGTTGATTGTCAAAATTTTTGTACTATCCGTACACTAGATTATTTGATATTCTTGTTGTACTCGCCGAGACGCATCTCCCGACGTATCTTGCGTCGCGCTCCGGCAAAATTTAATTTTTGACTTTAACTCAATATAAGGAAATCCACCTAAGTAAACTACATTGAAAACAAACATTGACTAATTTCCAAAAATTTTTGTATGAAAACTATATTGTGTGGCATATCATTAAATTGGATTTTATAGATACTTACCGTTGCTGTTATTTCTGACATCCGCACCCCTCAATTTTTCGAAATTTTCCAAATTTCCCGAAATTTCCGTTGTTTTGTTGATTGTCAAAAATTTTTGTACTATCCGTACACTAGATTATTTGATATTCTTGTTGTACTCGCCGAGACGCATCTCCCGACGTATCTTGCGTCGCGCTCCGGCAAAATTTAATTTTTGACTTTAACTCAATATAAGGAAATCCACCTAAGTAAACTACATTGAAAACAAACATTGACTAATTTCCAAAAATTTTTGTATGAAAACTATATTGTGTGGCATATCATTAAATTGGATTTTATAGATACTTACCGTTGCTGTTATTTCTGACATCCGCACCCCTCAATTTTTCGAAATTTTCCAAATTTCCCGAAATTTCCGTTGTTTTGTTGATTGTCAAAAATTTTTGTACTATCCGTACACTAGATTATTTGATATTCTTGTTGTACTCGCCGAGACGCATCTCCCGACGTATCTTGCGTCGCGCTCCGGCAAAATTTAATTTTTGACTTTAACTCAATATAAGGAAATCCACCTAAGTAAACTACATTGAAAACAAACATTGACTAATTTCCAAAAATTTTTGTATGAAAACTATATTGTGTGGCATATCATTAAATTGGATTTTATAGATACTTACCGTTGCTGTTATTTCTGACATCCGCACCCCTCAATTTTTCGAAATTTTCCAAATTTCCCGAAATTTCCGTTGTTTTGTTGATTGTCAAAATTTTTGTACTATCCGTACACTAGATTATTTGATATTCTTGTTGTACTCGCCGAGACGCATCTCCCGACGTATCTTGCGTCGCGCTCCGGCAAAATTTAATTTTTGACTTTAACTCAATATAAGGAAATCCACCTAAGTAAACTACATTGAAAACAAACATTGACTAATTTCCAAAAATTTTTGTATGAAAACTATATTGTGTGGCATATCATTAAATTGGATTTTATAGATACTTACCGTTGCTGTTATTTCTGACATCCGCACCCCTCAATTTTTCGAAATTTTCCAAATTTCCCGAAATTTCCGTTGTTTTGTTGATTGTCAAAAATTTTGTACTATCCGTACACTAGATTATTTGATATTCTTGTTGTACTCGCCGAGACGCATCTCCCGACGTATCTTGCGTCGCGCTCCGGCAAAATTTAATTTTTGACTTTAACTCAATATAAAGGAAATCCACCTAAGTAAACTACATTGAAAACAAACATTGACTAATTTCCAAAAATTTTTGTATGAAAACTATATTGTGTGGCATATCATTAAATTGGATTTTATAGATACTTACCGTTGCTGTTATTTCTGACATCCGCACCCCTCAATTTTTCGAAATTTTCCAAATTTCCCGAAATTTCCGTTGTTTTGTTGATTGTCAAAAATTTTTGTACTATCCGTACACTAGATTATTTGATATTCTTGTTGTACTCGCCGAGACGCATCTCCCGACGTATCTTGCGTCGCGCTCCGGCAAAATTTAATTTTTGACTTTAACTCAATATAAGGAAATCCACCTAAGTAAACTACATTGAAAACAAACATTGACTAATTTCCAAAAATTTTTGTATGAAAACTATATTGTGTGGCATATCATTAAATTGGATTTTATAGATACTTACCGTTGCTGTTATTTCTGACATCCGCACCCCTCAATTTTTCGAAATTTTCCAAATTTCCCGAAATTTCCGTTGTTTTGTTGATTGTCAAAAATTTTTGTACTATCCGTACACTAGATTATTTGATATTCTTGTTGTACTCGCCGAGACGCATCTCCCGACGTATCTTGCGTCGCGCTCCGGCAAAATTTAATTTTTGACTTTAACTCAATATAAGGAAATCCACCTAAGTAAACTACATTGAAAACAAACATTGACTAATTTCCAAAAATTTTTGTATGAAAACTATATTGTGTGGCATATCATTAAATTGGATTTTATAGATACTTACCGTTGCTGTTATTTCTGACATCCGCACCCCTCAATTTTTCGAAATTTTCCAAATTTCCCGAAATTTCCGTTGTTTTGTTGATTGTCAAAAATTTTTGTACTATCCGTACACTAGATTATTTGATATTCTTGTTGTACTCGCCGAGACGCATCTCCCGACGTATCTTGCGTCGCGCTCCGGCAAAATTTAATTTTTGACTTTAACTCAATATAAGGAAATCCACCTAAGTAAACTACATTGAAAACAAACATTGACTAATTTCCAAAAATTTTTGTATGAAAACTATATTGTGTGGCATATCATTAAATTGGATTTTATAGATACTTACCGTTGCTGTTATTTCTGACATCCGCACCCCTCAATTTTTCGAAATTTTCCAAATTTCCCGAAATTTCCGTTGTTTTGTTGATTGTCAAAAATTTTTGTACTATCCGTACACTAGATTATTTGATATTCTTGTTGTACTCGCCGAGACGCATCTCCCGACGTATCTTGCGTCGCGCTCCGGCAAAATTTAATTTTTGACTTTAACTCAATATAAGGAAATCCACCTAAGTAAACTACATTGAAAACAAACATTGACTAATTTCCAAAAATTTTTGTATGAAAACTATATTGTGTGGCATATCATTAAATTGGATTTTATAGATACTTACCGTTGCTGTTATTTCTGACATCCGCACCCCTCAATTTTTCGAAATTTTCCAAATTTCCCGAAATTTCCGTTGTTTTGTTGATTGTCAAAAATTTTTGTACTATCCGTACACTAGATTATTTGATATTCTTGTTGTACTCGCCGAGACGCATCTCCCGACGTATCTTGCGTCGCGCTCCGGCAAAATTTAATTTTTGACTTTAACTCAATATAAGGAAATCCACCTAAGTAAACTACATTGAAAACAAACATTGACTAATTTCCAAAAATTTTTGTATGAAAACTATATTGTGTGGCATATCATTAAATTGGATTTTATAGATACTTACCGTTGCTGTTATTTCTGACATCCGCACCCCTCAATTTTTCGAAATTTTCCAAATTTCCCGAAATTTCCGTTGTTTTGTTGATTGTCAAAAATTTTTGTACTATCCGTACACTAGATTATTTGATATTCTTGTTGTACTCGCCGAGACGCATCTCCCGACGTATCTTGCGTCGCGCTCCGGCAAAATTTAATTTTTGACTTTAACTCAATATAAGGAAATCCACCTAAGTAAACTACATTGAAAACAAACATTGACTAATTTCCAAAAATTTTTGTATGAAAACTATATTGTGTGGCATATCATTAAATTGGATTTTATAGATACTTACCGTTGCTGTTATTTCTGACATCCGCACCCCTCAATTTTTCGAAATTTTCCAAATTTCCCGAAATTTCCGTTGTTTTGTTGATTGTCAAAAATTTTTGTACTATCCGTACACTAGATTATTTGATATTCTTGTTGTACTCGCCGAGACGCATCTCCCGACGTATCTTGCGTCGCGCTCCGGCAAAATTTAATTTTTGACTTTAACTCAATATAAGGAAATCCACCTAAGTAAACTACATTGAAAACAAACATTGACTAATTTCCAAAAATTTTTGTATGAAAACTATATTGTGTGGCATATCATTAAATTGGATTTTATAGATACTTACCGTTGCTGTTATTTCTGACATCCGCACCCCTCAATTTTTCGAAATTTTCCAAATTTCCCGAAATTTCCGTTGTTTTGTTGATTGTCAAAAATTTTTGTACTATCCGTACACTAGATTATTTGATATTCTTGTTGTACTCGCCGAGACGCATCTCCCGACGTATCTTGCGTCGCGCTCCGGCAAAATTTAATTTTTGACTTTAACTCAATATAAGGAAATCCACCTAAGTAAACTACATTGAAAACAAACATTGACTAATTTCCAAAAATTTTTGTATGAAAACTATATTGTGTGGCATATCATTAAATTGGATTTTATAGATACTTACCGTTGCTGTTATTTCTGACATCCGCACCCCTCAATTTTTCGAAATTTTCCAAATTTCCCGAAATTTCCGTTGTTTTGTTGATTGTCAAAAATTTTTGTACTATCCGTACACTAGATTATTTGATATTCTTGTTGTACTCGCCGAGACGCATCTCCCGACGTATCTTGCGTCGCGCTCCGGCAAAATTTAATTTTTGACTTTAACTCAATATAAGGAAATCCACCTAAGTAAACTACATTGAAAACAAACATTGACTAATTTCCAAAAATTTTTGTATGAAAACTATATTGTGTGGCATATCATTAAATTGGATTTTATAGATACTTACCGTTGCTGTTATTTCTGACATCCGCACCCCTCAATTTTTCGAAATTTTCCAAATTTCCCGAAATTTCCGTTGTTTTGTTGATTGTCAAAAATTTTTGTACTATCCGTACACTAGATTATTTGATATTCTTGTTGTACTCGCCGAGACGCATCTCCCGACGTATCTTGCGTCGCGCTCCGGCAAAATTTAATTTTTGACTTTAACTCAATATAAGGAAATCCACCTAAGTAAACTACATTGAAAACAAACATTGACTAATTTCCAAAAATTTTTGTATGAAAACTATATTGTGTGGCATATCATTAAATTGGATTTTATAGATACTTACCGTTGCTGTTATTTCTGACATCCGCACCCCTCAATTTTTCGAAATTTTCCAAATTTCCCGAAATTTCCGTTGTTTTGTTGATTGTCAAAAATTTTTGTACTATCCGTACACTAGATTATTTGATATTCTTGTTGTACTCGCCGAGACGCATCTCCCGACGTATCTTGCGTCGCGCTCCGGCAAAATTTAATTTTTGACTTTAACTCAATATAAGGAAATCCACCTAAGTAAACTACATTGAAAACAAACATTGACTAATTTCCAAAAATTTTTGTATGAAAACTATATTGTGTGGCATATCATTAAATTGGATTTTATAGATACTTACCGTTGCTGTTATTTCTGACATCCGCACCCCTCAATTTTTCGAAATTTTCCAAATTTCCCGAAATTTCCGTTGTTTTGTTGATTGTCAAAAATTTTTGTACTATCCGTACACTAGATTATTTGATATTCTTGTTGTACTCGCCGAGACGCATCTCCCGACGTATCTTGCGTCGCGCTCCGGCAAAATTTAATTTTTGACTTTAACTCAATATAAGGAAATCCACCTAAGTAAACTACATTGAAAACAAACATTGACTAATTTCCAAAAATTTTTGTATGAAAACTATATTGTGTGGCATATCATTAAATTGGATTTTATAGATACTTACCGTTGCTGTTATTTCTGACATCCGCACCCCTCAATTTTTCGAAATTTTCCAAATTTCCCGAAATTTCCGTTGTTTTGTTGATTGTCAAAAATTTTTGTACTATCCGTACACTAGATTATTTGATATTCTTGTTGTACTCGCCGAGACGCATCTCCCGACGTATCTTGCGTCGCGCTCCGGCAAAATTTAATTTTTGACTTTAACTCAATATAAGGAAATCCACCTAAGTAAACTACATTGAAAACAAACATTGACTAATTTCCAAAAATTTTTGTATGAAAACTATATTGTGTGGCATATCATTAAATTGGATTTTATAGATACTTACCGTTGCTGTTATTTCTGACATCCGCACCCCTCAATTTTTCGAAATTTTCCAAATTTCCCGAAATTTCCGTTGTTTTGTTGATTGTCAAAAATTTTTGTACTATCCGTACACTAGATTATTTGATATTCTTGTTGTACTCGCCGAGACGCATCTCCCGACGTATCTTGCGTCGCGCTCCGGCAAAATTTAATTTTTGACTTTAACTCAATATAAGGAAATCCACCTAAGTAAACTACATTGAAAACAAACATTGACTAATTTCCAAAAATTTTTGTATGAAAACTATATTGTGTGGCATATCATTAAATTGGATTTTATAGATACTTACCGTTGCTGTTATTTCTGACATCCGCACCCCTCAATTTTTCGAAATTTTCCAAATTTCCCGAAATTTCCGTTGTTTTGTTGATTGTCAAAAATTTTTGTACTATCCGTACACTAGATTATTTGATATTCTTGTTGTACTCGCCGAGACGCATCTCCCGACGTATCTTGCGTCGCGCTCCGGCAAAATTTAATTTTTGACTTTAACTCAATATAAGGAAATCCACCTAAGTAAACTACATTGAAAACAAACATTGACTAATTTCCAAAAATTTTTGTATGAAAACTATATTGTGTGGCATATCATTAAATTGGATTTTATAGATACTTACCGTTGCTGTTATTTCTGACATCCGCACCCCTCAATTTTTCGAAATTTTCCAAATTTCCCGAAATTTCCGTTGTTTTGTTGATTGTCAAAAATTTTTGTACTATCCGTACACTAGATTATTTGATATTCTTGTTGTACTCGCCGAGACGCATCTCCCGACGTATCTTGCGTCGCGCTCCGGCAAAATTTAATTTTTGACTTTAACTCAATATAAGGAAATCCACCTAAGTAAACTACATTGAAAACAAACATTGACTAATTTCCAAAAATTTTTGTATGAAAACTATATTGTGTGGCATATCATTAAATTGGATTTTATAGATACTTACCGTTGCTGTTATTTCTGACATCCGCACCCCTCAATTTTTCGAAATTTTCCAAATTTCCCGAAATTTCCGTTGTTTTGTTGATTGTCAAAAATTTTTGTACTATCCGTACACTAGATTATTTGATATTCTTGTTGTACTCGCCGAGACGCATCTCCCGACGTATCTTGCGTCGCGCTCCGGCAAAATTTAATTTTTGACTTTAACTCAATATAAGGAAATCCACCTAAGTAAACTACATTGAAAACAAACATTGACTAATTTCCAAAAATTTTTGTATGAAAACTATATTGTGTGGCATATCATTAAATTGGATTTTATAGATACTTACCGTTGCTGTTATTTCTGACATCCGCACCCCTCAATTTTTCGAAATTTTCCAAATTTCCCGAAATTTCCGTTGTTTTGTTGATTGTCAAAAATTTTTGTACTATCCGTACACTAGATTATTTGATATTCTTGTTGTACTCGCCGAGACGCATCTCCCGACGTATCTTGCGTCGCGCTCCGGCAAAATTTAATTTTTGACTTTAACTCAATATAAGGAAATCCACCTAAGTAAACTACATTGAAAACAAACATTGACTAATTTCCAAAAATTTTTGTATGAAAACTATATTGTGTGGCATATCATTAAATTGGATTTTATAGATACTTACCGTTGCTGTTATTTCTGACATCCGCACCCCTCAATTTTTCGAAATTTTCCAAATTTCCCGAAATTTCCGTTGTTTTGTTGATTGTCAAAAATTTTTGTACTATCCGTACACTAGATTATTTGATATTCTTGTTGTACTCGCCGAGACGCATCTCCCGACGTATCTTGCGTCGCGCTCCGGCAAAATTTAATTTTTGACTTTAACTCAATATAAGGAAATCCACCTAAGTAAACTACATTGAAAACAAACATTGACTAATTTCCAAAAATTTTTGTATGAAAACTATATTGTGTGGCATATCATTAAATTGGATTTTATAGATACTTACCGTTGCTGTTATTTCTGACATCCGCACCCCTCAATTTTTCGAAATTTTCCAAATTTCCCGAAATTTCCGTTGTTTTGTTGATTGTCAAAAATTTTTGTACTATCCGTACACTAGATTATTTGATATTCTTGTTGTACTCGCCGAGACGCATCTCCCGACGTATCTTGCGTCGCGCTCCGGCAAAATTTAATTTTTGACTTTAACTCAATATAAGGAAATCCACCTAAGTAAACTACATTGAAAACAAACATTGACTAATTTCCAAAAATTTTTGTATGAAAACTATATTGTGTGGCATATCATTAAATTGGATTTTATAGATACTTACCGTTGCTGTTATTTCTGACATCCGCACCCCTCAATTTTTCGAAATTTTCCAAATTTCCCGAAATTTCCGTTGTTTTGTTGATTGTCAAAAATTTTTGTACTATCCGTACACTAGATTATTTGATATTCTTGTTGTACTCGCCGAGACGCATCTCCCGACGTATCTTGCGTCGCGCTCCGGCAAAATTTAATTTTTGACTTTAACTCAATATAAGGAAATCCACCTAAGTAAACTACATTGAAAACAAACATTGACTAATTTCCAAAAATTTTTGTATGAAAACTATATTGTGTGGCATATCATTAAATTGGATTTTATAGATACTTACCGTTGCTGTTATTTCTGACATCCGCACCCCTCAATTTTTCGAAATTTTCCAAATTTCCCGAAATTTCCGTTGTTTTGTTGATTGTCAAAAATTTTTGTACTATCCGTACACTAGATTATTTGATATTCTTGTTGTACTCGCCGAGACGCATCTCCCGACGTATCTTGCGTCGCGCTCCGGCAAAATTTAATTTTTGACTTTAACTCAATATAAGGAAATCCACCTAAGTAAACTACATTGAAAACAAACATTGACTAATTTCCAAAAATTTTTGTATGAAAACTATATTGTGTGGCATATCATTAAATTGGATTTTATAGATACTTACCGTTGCTGTTATTTCTGACATCCGCACCCCTCAATTTTTCGAAATTTTCCAAATTTCCCGAAATTTCCGTTGTTTTGTTGATTGTCAAAAATTTTTGTACTATCCGTACACTAGATTATTTGATATTCTTGTTGTACTCGCCGAGACGCATCTCCCGACGTATCTTGCGTCGCGCTCCGGCAAAATTTAATTTTTGACTTTAACTCAATATAAGGAAATCCACCTAAGTAAACTACATTGAAAACAAACATTGACTAATTTCCAAAAATTTTTGTATGAAAACTATATTGTGTGGCATATCATTAAATTGGATTTTATAGATACTTACCGTTGCTGTTATTTCTGACATCCGCACCCCTCAATTTTTCGAAATTTTCCAAATTTCCCGAAATTTCCGTTGTTTTGTTGATTGTCAAAAATTTTTGTACTATCCGTACACTAGATTATTTGATATTCTTGTTGTACTCGCCGAGACGCATCTCCCGACGTATCTTGCGTCGCGCTCCGGCAAAATTTAATTTTTGACTTTAACTCAATATAAGGAAATCCACCTAAGTAAACTACATTGAAAACAAACATTGACTAATTTCCAAAAATTTTTGTATGAAAACTATATTGTGTGGCATATCATTAAATTGGATTTTATAGATACTTACCGTTGCTGTTATTTCTGACATCCGCACCCCTCAATTTTTCGAAATTTTCCAAATTTCCCGAAATTTCCGTTGTTTTGTTGATTGTCAAAAATTTTTGTACTATCCGTACACTAGATTATTTGATATTCTTGTTGTACTCGCCGAGACGCATCTCCCGACGTATCTTGCGTCGCGCTCCGGCAAAATTTAATTTTTGACTTTAACTCAATATAAGGAAATCCACCTAAGTAAACTACATTGAAAACAAACATTGACTAATTTCCAAAAATTTTTGTATGAAAACTATATTGTGTGGCATATCATTAAATTGGATTTTATAGATACTTACCGTTGCTGTTATTTCTGACATCCGCACCCCTCAATTTTTCGAAATTTTCCAAATTTCCCGAAATTTCCGTTGTTTTGTTGATTGTCAAAAATTTTTGTACTATCCGTACACTAGATTATTTGATATTCTTGTTGTACTCGCCGAGACGCATCTCCCGACGTATCTTGCGTCGCGCTCCGGCAAAATTTAATTTTTGACTTTAACTCAATATAAGGAAATCCACCTAAGTAAACTACATTGAAAACAAACATTGACTAATTTCCAAAAATTTTTGTATGAAAACTATATTGTGTGGCATATCATTAAATTGGATTTTATAGATACTTACCGTTGCTGTTATTTCTGACATCCGCACCCCTCAATTTTTCGAAATTTTCCAAATTTCCCGAAATTTCCGTTGTTTTGTTGATTGTCAAAAATTTTTGTACTATCCGTACACTAGATTATTTGATATTCTTGTTGTACTCGCCGAGACGCATCTCCCGACGTATCTTGCGTCGCGCTCCGGCAAAATTTAATTTTTGACTTTAACTCAATATAAGTGTCCCGCCCCCTCCCGTCGCGATAGGCGCCGCGACGGGATACGAAGTGCTGCTGCCGCTGGGGCTTCGACCCAGCCGCAGTCAGCGAGCCCACCGCAAGGGGCCGCGATGGATGTGGTAGAGATCGCCCAATAATGGAATTAAATTTCCTCCAGGCGAACATCAACCACTGTGCCAGTGCCCAGGACCTGTTGTCCCAAAGCCTGGCGCAGTGGTCGGTGCAAGTGGCCGTGGTCGCTGAGCCGTACTTTGTCCCCCCCCGGGATAACTGGGCTGGGGACCTTGACGGCTTGGTGGCTATCATCAGCCGGGGCGCCGCTGGCTCCCCACCCTTCGAAAAAGTAGCGAAGGACAGGGGATGCGTGGCGGTTCTGTTGGGAGACATTTGGATAGTAGGAGTGTACTTTTCTCCCAACAGACCCCTCGCCGAATTTGAGTCTTTCCTCGTTCGGCTGGGGGCCTTGGTGGAACAAGGCCAACCTCACCCGGCGGTCGTCGCCGGCGACTTCAACGCCAAGTCCGTGGCTTGGGGTTCGCCGGCGACGAACGGTCGTGGTCGGGTCCTGGAGGAATGGGCGATCTCTGTCGGCCTGGTCGTCCTGAACAGGGGGTCGGTGGACACGTGCGTGCGGCACAACGGCGGGTCGATTATAGACCTGTCGTTTGCGAGTGCCGCCGTCGCACGCCGTGTCCGGGACTGGAGAGTCCTCGTGGGCGTGGAGACGTTGTCGGACCATCGTTACGTCAGGTTCGGCGTCTCCGCGTCCCCGAGTGTCCAGTCCGGTGGTGTACCGAGTGCCCCAAATCAGGACGGCCCGCGGTGGGCGCTTCGTCGCCTCGATGGGGAGGCCCTAGTGCTGGCCGCTCTGGTCATGTCGTGGCTCCCCGTGCCGGACGCGCCGGTACGGGTTGAGCAGGAGGCGGAGTGGTTCGGGGTGGCAATGTCGGATGTCTGCGACGCCGGCATGCCCCGAGCTCTCCGCCGTTCGCCGGTGCGACAGGTGTACTGGTGGTCGGCGGAGCTATCGCAGTTGCGCGCGTCGTGCGTGGCTGCGCGCCGCCGATACGCCAGGCATCGTCGTCGCCGGCTAAGAGATGAGAATCACGCAGACCAGGAGCGGCAGCTCTATGGCCTCTACAAAGAGGCAAAGAGAGCGCTGCGGGTGGCCATTCATGGGGCCAAGGTCGCGGCACGTAAGGCGTTCGTGGGGACTCTCGACAGGGACCCGTGGGGGCGCCCTTACCGTCTGGTGATGAAGAAGCTTCGCCCAGCGGCGCCCCCGCTGTCGCAGAGTCTCCGGCCAGAATTACTGGCCAACGTCGTCGCGGCCTTGTTCCCGGCCACCGAGGAGTTCACTCCTCCACCGATGGCGCCACCGGATGTGGCGTCATCGTCGAGTGAGAATCCGGCAAGGGATATCCCGGAGGTTTCGCCCGCTGAAATGCGGGCGGCAGTGCTTCGGCTGCGGAGCAAAAACACGGCCCCAGGGCTCGATGGCATCCCCGGGAAAGCCTGGGTGCTAGCCGTTGAGTACCTGGGCCCGAGGCTCCGCAGCTTATTCACCGCCTGCCTGGAGCAGGGCGTCTTCCCGGTGCGTTGGAAAACCGGGAAGCTCGTCCTGCTGAAGAAGGGAGGACGACCCGCAGAGTCGCCGTCGGCCTACCGGCCCATCGTGTTGCTCGACGAGGTGGCAAAGCTCTTCGAGCGCATCATTCATACCCGCCTCGTCGAGCACCTTGATAGGGTCGGACCAAATCTGGCCGACGAGCAGTTTGGATTTAGGAGGGGACGTTCCACTGTCCACGCGATTCTGCGGGTGAAGGCACAGGCGGAGGATGCAGTGGCCAGAGGCAGTGTAGTGATAGCGGTGTCGTTGGACATTTCCAACGCATTCAACTCGCTGCCCTGGCCCTGCATCCACGAGGCACTGCGGTACCACGTGGTGCCGCCCTATCTCCGGCGTCTGGTGCACGCGTACCTGTCTGACAGGCACGTGGTGTATCCGGGCGCCGATGGGTGGCACCGAAGAGCGATGTCGTGCGGTGTTCCACAGGGCTCGGTTTTGGGCCCTCTCCTGTGGAACATCGGGTACGACTGGGTGCTCCGTGGTTCCAATCTCCGGGGCGTCGGCGTGACTTGTTACGCCGACGATACGCTAGTCACAGCGACTGCTGGGACCTTCCGGGACGCCGCAACTCTGGCGGCGGCGGGCACCGGCCAAGTGGTTGGCAGAATCCAACGTTTAGGGTTAAAGGTGGCCCTCGAGAAAACCGAGGCCGTGTGTTTTCACGGACCTCGGAGAGGGCCACCGGCCGGTGCCGGCATCGTCGTTGGGGGGGTGCGGATCCCCATCGGCTCTAGCATGAGGTATCTAGGTTTAGTCCTAGATAGCCGATGGCGATTCCGCACCCACTTTAAGGAGTTGAGGACGAAATTGTCCCGGGCAGCGGGCGCTCTTTCCCGCCTGCTGCCCAACCTGGAAGGTCCTGGCTTCCCTTGCCGGAGGCTGTATCACGGAGTCGTGCGGTCCATAGCCCTTTATGGCAGCCCCGTTTGGGCTGACTCCCTGGGCCGCCCCTGCGTCGCCCTTCTGCGCGCCCCGCAGAGAGCTTTAGCGCAGCGGGCGGTCAGGGCGTACCGCACGGTCTCTTTCGAGGCGGCTTGCCTATTGGCCGGATTTCTGCCCTGGGACCTGGACGCCAAATCCCTTGCCGATGTATTCCATTGGCGGGAGGAGGCGTTCAGTCGCGGGGAGCGTCCGGCCCTGAAGGAGGTGGAGGCCAAGAGGGCCGCCTTACGGCGAGCCGCCGTGGAGGAGTGGCGTCTCAGGCTGGAGGCCCCGTCGTGGGGGCACCGGGTCGTAGAGGCAGTGCGTCCTGTCTTTGCCGAATGGCTGGACAGGCGCCACGGAGCGGCAACATACCGCCTGACGCAGGTGCTCACCGGGCATGGCTGCTTCGGTGAGTTCCTGTTTCGGGTGGTAGGTGTAGAGGAGTCGGCCGTGTGTCACTATTGTGACAACTGCCCAATGGACACGGCCCAACATACGTTGGAGTGTTGTCCAGCCTGGGATGAGGAGCGCAGCGCTCTCAAAACAGTCGTCGGAGAAGACCTCTCGCTGCCGGCCGTGGTCGCTTCCATGGTCGGCGGCCGGGAGGCCTGGCAGGCGGTGGCCCACTTCTGCGAGGCGGTCCTCTCGCGGAAGGAGAGTGCCGAGAGGGATCGCCAGCGCAGTGGTGATCCCTCCCGCCGCCAGACGAGACGTAGGAGGCGTCGGGTGGACGACTGACCGACGTCTCCCGCCCTGTGGATTGGGGGCGTTTGGAGAATTCCACCACGGTATCCCCTGCCTGTCGTAAAAGGCGACTAATAGGGGCCTCCGGGGGTCACGGGTGGGCGGGACGTGCCGCCCACCCATTAGTCTAGCCAACTTCTGTGGCCCCCGTGATGGACATGTCCAAGGCAGCGTGTCTCACGCTGCCTCGGACACCAAAAAGCGGACACGATACGGTGTTTCGGGGGCTTCTGAGCCCCCGCAACAGGGGAAAAAAGGACCGCAAAAACGCGGTACGCGCAGGGGCGGTTGCGGACGACAACTTAGACGTGAGTCGGAGGAAGCCCGCAGCCGTCCCTAATGAGCCGAAGATGGCCGTTTTAAAAAAAAAAAAAAAAAAACTCAATATAAGGAAATCCACCTAAGTAAACTACATTGAAAACAAACATTGACTAATTTCCAAAAATTTTTGTATGAAAACTATATTGTGTGGCATATCATTAAATTGGATTTTATAGATACTTACCGTTGCTGTTATTTCTGACATCCGCACCCCTCAATTTTTCGAAATTTTCCAAATTTCCCGAAATTTCCGTTGTTTTGTTGATTGTCAAAAATTTTTGTACTATCCGTACACTAGATTATTTGATATTCTTGTTGTACTCGCCGAGACGCATCTCCCGACGTATCTTGCGTCGCGCTCCGGCAAAATTTAATTTTTGACTTTAACTCAATATAAGGAAATCCACCTAAGTAAACTACATTGAAAACAAACATTGACTAATTTCCAAAAATTTTTGTATGAAAACTATATTGTGTGGCATATCATTAAATTGGATTTTATAGATACTTACCGTTGCTGTTATTTCTGACATCCGCACCCCTCAATTTTTCGAAATTTTCCAAATTTCCCGAAATTTCCGTTGTTTTGTTGATTGTCAAAAATTTTTGTACTATCCGTACACTAGATTATTTGATATTCTTGTTGTACTCGCCGAGACGCATCTCCCGACGTATCTTGCGTCGCGCTCCGGCAAAATTTAATTTTTGACTTTAACTCAATATAAGGAAATCCACCTAAGTAAACTACATTGAAAACAAACATTGACTAATTTCCAAAAATTTTTGTATGAAAACTATATTGTGTGGCATATCATTAAATTGGATTTTATAGATACTTACCGTTGCTGTTATTTCTGACATCCGCACCCCTCAATTTTTCGAAATTTTCCAAATTTCCCGAAATTTCCGTTGTTTTGTTGATTGTCAAAAATTTTTGTACTATCCGTACACTAGATTATTTGATATTCTTGTTGTACTCGCCGAGACGCATCTCCCGACGTATCTTGCGTCGCGCTCCGGCAAAATTTAATTTTTGACTTTAACTCAATATAAGGAAATCCACCTAAGTAAACTACATTGAAAACAAACATTGACTAATTTCCAAAAATTTTTGTATGAAAACTATATTGTGTGGCATATCATTAAATTGGATTTTATAGATACTTACCGTTGCTGTTATTTCTGACATCCGCACCCCTCAATTTTTCGAAATTTTCCAAATTTCCCGAAATTTCCGTTGTTTTGTTGATTGTCAAAAATTTTTGTACTATCCGTACACTAGATTATTTGATATTCTTGTTGTACTCGCCGAGACGCATCTCCCGACGTATCTTGCGTCGCGCTCCGGCAAAATTTAATTTTTGACTTTAACTCAATATAAGGAAATCCACCTAAGTAAACTACATTGAAAACAAACATTGACTAATTTCCAAAAATTTTTGTATGAAAACTATATTGTGTGGCATATCATTAAATTGGATTTTATAGATACTTACCGTTGCTGTTATTTCTGACATCCGCACCCCTCAATTTTTCGAAATTTTCCAAATTTCCCGAAATTTCCGTTGTTTTGTTGATTGTCAAAAATTTTTGTACTATCCGTACACTAGATTATTTGATATTCTTGTTGTACTCGCCGAGACGCATCTCCCGACGTATCTTGCGTCGCGCTCCGGCAAAATTTAATTTTTGACTTTAACTCAATATAAGGAAATCCACCTAAGTAAACTACATTGAAAACAAACATTGACTAATTTCCAAAAATTTTTGTATGAAAACTATATTGTGTGGCATATCATTAAATTGGATTTTATAGATACTTACCGTTGCTGTTATTTCTGACATCCGCACCCCTCAATTTTTCGAAATTTTCCAAATTTCCCGAAATTTCCGTTGTTTTGTTGATTGTCAAAAATTTTTGTACTATCCGTACACTAGATTATTTGATATTCTTGTTGTACTCGCCGAGACGCATCTCCCGACGTATCTTGCGTCGCGCTCCGGCAAAATTTAATTTTTGACTTTAACTCAATATAAGGAAATCCACCTAAGTAAACTACATTGAAAACAAACATTGACTAATTTCCAAAAATTTTTGTATGAAAACTATATTGTGTGGCATATCATTAAATTGGATTTTATAGATACTTACCGTTGCTGTTATTTCTGACATCCGCACCCCTCAATTTTTCGAAATTTTCCAAATTTCCCGAAATTTCCGTTGTTTTGTTGATTGTCAAAAATTTTTGTACTATCCGTACACTAGATTATTTGATATTCTTGTTGTACTCGCCGAGACGCATCTCCCGACGTATCTTGCGTCGCGCTCCGGCAAAATTTAATTTTTGACTTTAACTCAATATAAGGAAATCCACCTAAGTAAACTACATTGAAAACAAACATTGACTAATTTCCAAAAATTTTTGTATGAAAACTATATTGTGTGGCATATCATTAAATTGGATTTTATAGATACTTACCGTTGCTGTTATTTCTGACATCCGCACCCCTCAATTTTTCGAAATTTTCCAAATTTCCCGAAATTTCCGTTGTTTTGTTGATTGTCAAAAATTTTTGTACTATCCGTACACTAGATTATTTGATATTCTTGTTGTACTCGCCGAGACGCATCTCCCGACGTATCTTGCGTCGCGCTCCGGCAAAATTTAATTTTTGACTTTAACTCAATATAAGGAAATCCACCTAAGTAAACTACATTGAAAACAAACATTGACTAATTTCCAAAAATTTTTGTATGAAAACTATATTGTGTGGCATATCATTAAATTGGATTTTATAGATACTTACCGTTGCTGTTATTTCTGACATCCGCACCCCTCAATTTTTCGAAATTTTCCAAATTTCCCGAAATTTCCGTTGTTTTGTTGATTGTCAAAAATTTTTGTACTATCCGTACACTAGATTATTTGATATTCTTGTTGTACTCGCCGAGACGCATCTCCCGACGTATCTTGCGTCGCGCTCCGGCAAAATTTAATTTTTGACTTTAACTCAATATAAGGAAATCCACCTAAGTAAACTACATTGAAAACAAACATTGACTAATTTCCAAAAATTTTTGTATGAAAACTATATTGTGTGGCATATCATTAAATTGGATTTTATAGATACTTACCGTTGCTGTTATTTCTGACATCCGCACCCCTCAATTTTTCGAAATTTTCCAAATTTCCCGAAATTTCCGTTGTTTTGTTGATTGTCAAAAATTTTTGTACTATCCGTACACTAGATTATTTGATATTCTTGTTGTACTCGCCGAGACGCATCTCCCGACGTATCTTGCGTCGCGCTCCGGCAAAATTTAATTTTTGACTTTAACTCAATATAAGGAAATCCACCTAAGTAAACTACATTGAAAACAAACATTGACTAATTTCCAAAAATTTTTGTATGAAAACTATATTGTGTGGCATATCATTAAATTGGATTTTATAGATACTTACCGTTGCTGTTATTTCTGACATCCGCACCCCTCAATTTTTCGAAATTTTCCAAATTTCCCGAAATTTCCGTTGTTTTGTTGATTGTCAAAAATTTTTGTACTATCCGTACACTAGATTATTTGATATTCTTGTTGTACTCGCCGAGACGCATCTCCCGACGTATCTTGCGTCGCGCTCCGGCAAAATTTAATTTTTGACTTTAACTCAATATAAGGAAATCCACCTAAGTAAACTACATTGAAAACAAACATTGACTAATTTCCAAAAATTTTTGTATGAAAACTATATTGTGTGGCATATCATTAAATTGGATTTTATAGATACTTACCGTTGCTGTTATTTCTGACATCCGCACCCCTCAATTTTTCGAAATTTTCCAAATTTCCCGAAATTTCCGTTGTTTTGTTGATTGTCAAAAATTTTTGTACTATCCGTACACTAGATTATTTGATATTCTTGTTGTACTCGCCGAGACGCATCTCCCGACGTATCTTGCGTCGCGCTCCGGCAAAATTTAATTTTTGACTTTAACTCAATATAAGGAAATCCACCTAAGTAAACTACATTGAAAACAAACATTGACTAATTTCCAAAAATTTTTGTATGAAAACTATATTGTGTGGCATATCATTAAATTGGATTTTATAGATACTTACCGTTGCTGTTATTTCTGACATCCGCACCCCTCAATTTTTCGAAATTTTCCAAATTTCCCGAAATTTCCGTTGTTTTGTTGATTGTCAAAAATTTTTGTACTATCCGTACACTAGATTATTTGATATTCTTGTTGTACTCGCCGAGACGCATCTCCCGACGTATCTTGCGTCGCGCTCCGGCAAAATTTAATTTTTGACTTTAACTCAATATAAGGAAATCCACCTAAGTAAACTACATTGAAAACAAACATTGACTAATTTCCAAAAATTTTTGTATGAAAACTATATTGTGTGGCATATCATTAAATTGGATTTTATAGATACTTACCGTTGCTGTTATTTCTGACATCCGCACCCCTCAATTTTTCGAAATTTTCCAAATTTCCCGAAATTTCCGTTGTTTTGTTGATTGTCAAAAATTTTTGTACTATCCGTACACTAGATTATTTGATATTCTTGTTGTACTCGCCGAGACGCATCTCCCGACGTATCTTGCGTCGCGCTCCGGCAAAATTTAATTTTTGACTTTAACTCAATATAAGGAAATCCACCTAAGTAAACTACATTGAAAACAAACATTGACTAATTTCCAAAAATTTTTGTATGAAAACTATATTGTGTGGCATATCATTAAATTGGATTTTATAGATACTTACCGTTGCTGTTATTTCTGACATCCGCACCCCTCAATTTTTCGAAATTTTCCAAATTTCCCGAAATTTCCGTTGTTTTGTTGATTGTCAAAAATTTTTGTACTATCCGTACACTAGATTATTTGATATTCTTGTTGTACTCGCCGAGACGCATCTCCCGACGTATCTTGCGTCGCGCTCCGGCAAAATTTAATTTTTGACTTTAACTCAATATAAGGAAATCCACCTAAGTAAACTACATTGAAAACAAACATTGACTAATTTCCAAAAATTTTTGTATGAAAACTATATTGTGTGGCATATCATTAAATTGGATTTTATAGATACTTACCGTTGCTGTTATTTCTGACATCCGCACCCCTCAATTTTTCGAAATTTTCCAAATTTCCCGAAATTTCCGTTGTTTTGTTGATTGTCAAAAATTTTTGTACTATCCGTACACTAGATTATTTGATATTCTTGTTGTACTCGCCGAGACGCATCTCCCGACGTATCTTGCGTCGCGCTCCGGCAAAATTTAATTTTTGACTTTAACTCAATATAAGGAAATCCACCTAAGTAAACTACATTGAAAACAAACATTGACTAATTTCCAAAAATTTTTGTATGAAAACTATATTGTGTGGCATATCATTAAATTGGATTTTATAGATACTTACCGTTGCTGTTATTTCTGACATCCGCACCCCTCAATTTTTCGAAATTTTCCAAATTTCCCGAAATTTCCGTTGTTTTGTTGATTGTCAAAAATTTTTGTACTATCCGTACACTAGATTATTTGATATTCTTGTTGTACTCGCCGAGACGCATCTCCCGACGTATCTTGCGTCGCGCTCCGGCAAAATTTAATTTTTGACTTTAACTCAATATAAGGAAATCCACCTAAGTAAACTACATTGAAAACAAACATTGACTAATTTCCAAAAATTTTTGTATGAAAACTATATTGTGTGGCATATCATTAAATTGGATTTTATAGATACTTACCGTTGCTGTTATTTCTGACATCCGCACCCCTCAATTTTTCGAAATTTTCCAAATTTCCCGAAATTTCCGTTGTTTTGTTGATTGTCAAAAATTTTTGTACTATCCGTACACTAGATTATTTGATATTCTTGTTGTACTCGCCGAGACGCATCTCCCGACGTATCTTGCGTCGCGCTCCGGCAAAATTTAATTTTTGACTTTAACTCAATATAAGGAAATCCACCTAAGTAAACTACATTGAAAACAAACATTGACTAATTTCCAAAAATTTTTGTATGAAAACTATATTGTGTGGCATATCATTAAATTGGATTTTATAGATACTTACCGTTGCTGTTATTTCTGACATCCGCACCCCTCAATTTTTCGAAATTTTCCAAATTTCCCGAAATTTCCGTTGTTTTGTTGATTGTCAAAAATTTTTGTACTATCCGTACACTAGATTATTTGATATTCTTGTTGTACTCGCCGAGACGCATCTCCCGACGTATCTTGCGTCGCGCTCCGGCAAAATTTAATTTTTGACTTTAACTCAATATAAGGAAATCCACCTAAGTAAACTACATTGAAAACAAACATTGACTAATTTCCAAAAATTTTTGTATGAAAACTATATTGTGTGGCATATCATTAAATTGGATTTTATAGATACTTACCGTTGCTGTTATTTCTGACATCCGCACCCCTCAATTTTTCGAAATTTTCCAAATTTCCCGAAATTTCCGTTGTTTTGTTGATTGTCAAAAATTTTTGTACTATCCGTACACTAGATTATTTGATATTCTTGTTGTACTCGCCGAGACGCATCTCCCGACGTATCTTGCGTCGCGCTCCGGCAAAATTTAATTTTTGACTTTAACTCAATATAAGGAAATCCACCTAAGTAAACTACATTGAAAACAAACATTGACTAATTTCCAAAAATTTTTGTATGAAAACTATATTGTGTGGCATATCATTAAATTGGATTTTATAGATACTTACCGTTGCTGTTATTTCTGACATCCGCACCCCTCAATTTTTCGAAATTTTCCAAATTTCCCGAAATTTCCGTTGTTTTGTTGATTGTCAAAAATTTTTGTACTATCCGTACACTAGATTATTTGATATTCTTGTTGTACTCGCCGAGACGCATCTCCCGACGTATCTTGCGTCGCGCTCCGGCAAAATTTAATTTTTGACTTTAACTCAATATAAGGAAATCCACCTAAGTAAACTACATTGAAAACAAACATTGACTAATTTCCAAAAATTTTTGTATGAAAACTATATTGTGTGGCATATCATTAAATTGGATTTTATAGATACTTACCGTTGCTGTTATTTCTGACATCCGCACCCCTCAATTTTTCGAAATTTTCCAAATTTCCCGAAATTTCCGTTGTTTTGTTGATTGTCAAAAATTTTTGTACTATCCGTACACTAGATTATTTGATATTCTTGTTGTACTCGCCGAGACGCATCTCCCGACGTATCTTGCGTCGCGCTCCGGCAAAATTTAATTTTTGACTTTAACTCAATATAAGGAAATCCACCTAAGTAAACTACATTGAAAACAAACATTGACTAATTTCCAAAAATTTTTGTATGAAAACTATATTGTGTGGCATATCATTAAATTGGATTTTATAGATACTTACCGTTGCTGTTATTTCTGACATCCGCACCCCTCAATTTTTCGAAATTTTCCAAATTTCCCGAAATTTCCGTTGTTTTGTTGATTGTCAAAAATTTTTGTACTATCCGTACACTAGATTATTTGATATTCTTGTTGTACTCGCCGAGACGCATCTCCCGACGTATCTTGCGTCGCGCTCCGGCAAAATTTAATTTTTGACTTTAACTCAATATAAGGAAATCCACCTAAGTAAACTACATTGAAAACAAACATTGACTAATTTCCAAAAATTTTTGTATGAAAACTATATTGTGTGGCATATCATTAAATTGGATTTTATAGATACTTACCGTTGCTGTTATTTCTGACATCCGCACCCCTCAATTTTTCGAAATTTTCCAAATTTCCCGAAATTTCCGTTGTTTTGTTGATTGTCAAAAATTTTTGTACTATCCGTACACTAGATTATTTGATATTCTTGTTGTACTCGCCGAGACGCATCTCCCGACGTATCTTGCGTCGCGCTCCGGCAAAATTTAATTTTTGACTTTAACTCAATATAAGGAAATCCACCTAAGTAAACTACATTGAAAACAAACATTGACTAATTTCCAAAAATTTTTGTATGAAAACTATATTGTGTGGCATATCATTAAATTGGATTTTATAGATACTTACCGTTGCTGTTATTTCTGACATCCGCACCCCTCAATTTTTCGAAATTTTCCAAATTTCCCGAAATTTCCGTTGTTTTGTTGATTGTCAAAAATTTTTGTACTATCCGTACACTAGATTATTTGATATTCTTGTTGTACTCGCCGAGACGCATCTCCCGACGTATCTTGCGTCGCGCTCCGGCAAAATTTAATTTTTGACTTTAACTCAATATAAGGAAATCCACCTAAGTAAACTACATTGAAAACAAACATTGACTAATTTCCAAAAATTTTTGTATGAAAACTATATTGTGTGGCATATCATTAAATTGGATTTTATAGATACTTACCGTTGCTGTTATTTCTGACATCCGCACCCCTCAATTTTTCGAAATTTTCCAAATTTCCCGAAATTTCCGTTGTTTTGTTGATTGTCAAAAATTTTTGTACTATCCGTACACTAGATTATTTGATATTCTTGTTGTACTCGCCGAGACGCATCTCCCGACGTATCTTGCGTCGCGCTCCGGCAAAATTTAATTTTTGACTTTAACTCAATATAAGGAAATCCACCTAAGTAAACTACATTGAAAACAAACATTGACTAATTTCCAAAAATTTTTGTATGAAAACTATATTGTGTGGCATATCATTAAATTGGATTTTATAGATACTTACCGTTGCTGTTATTTCTGACATCCGCACCCCTCAATTTTTCGAAATTTTCCAAATTTCCCGAAATTTCCGTTGTTTTGTTGATTGTCAAAAATTTTTGTACTATCCGTACACTAGATTATTTGATATTCTTGTTGTACTCGCCGAGACGCATCTCCCGACGTATCTTGCGTCGCGCTCCGGCAAAATTTAATTTTTGACTTTAACTCAATATAAGGAAATCCACCTAAGTAAACTACATTGAAAACAAACATTGACTAATTTCCAAAAATTTTTGTATGAAAACTATATTGTGTGGCATATCATTAAATTGGATTTTATAGATACTTACCGTTGCTGTTATTTCTGACATCCGCACCCCTCAATTTTTCGAAATTTTCCAAATTTCCCGAAATTTCCGTTGTTTTGTTGATTGTCAAAAATTTTTGTACTATCCGTACACTAGATTATTTGATATTCTTGTTGTACTCGCCGAGACGCATCTCCCGACGTATCTTGCGTCGCGCTCCGGCAAAATTTAATTTTTGACTTTAACTCAATATAAGGAAATCCACCTAAGTAAACTACATTGAAAACAAACATTGACTAATTTCCAAAAATTTTTGTATGAAAACTATATTGTGTGGCATATCATTAAATTGGATTTTATAGATACTTACCGTTGCTGTTATTTCTGACATCCGCACCCCTCAATTTTTCGAAATTTTCCAAATTTCCCGAAATTTCCGTTGTTTTGTTGATTGTCAAAAATTTTTGTACTATCCGTACACTAGATTATTTGATATTCTTGTTGTACTCGCCGAGACGCATCTCCCGACGTATCTTGCGTCGCGCTCCGGCAAAATTTAATTTTTGACTTTAACTCAATATAAGGAAATCCACCTAAGTAAACTACATTGAAAACAAACATTGACTAATTTCCAAAAATTTTTGTATGAAAACTATATTGTGTGGCATATCATTAAATTGGATTTTATAGATACTTACCGTTGCTGTTATTTCTGACATCCGCACCCCTCAATTTTTCGAAATTTTCCAAATTTCCCGAAATTTCCGTTGTTTTGTTGATTGTCAAAAATTTTTGTACTATCCGTACACTAGATTATTTGATATTCTTGTTGTACTCGCCGAGACGCATCTCCCGACGTATCTTGCGTCGCGCTCCGGCAAAATTTAATTTTTGACTTTAACTCAATATAAGGAAATCCACCTAAGTAAACTACATTGAAAACAAACATTGACTAATTTCCAAAAATTTTTGTATGAAAACTATATTGTGTGGCATATCATTAAATTGGATTTTATAGATACTTACCGTTGCTGTTATTTCTGACATCCGCACCCCTCAATTTTTCGAAATTTTCCAAATTTCCCGAAATTTCCGTTGTTTTGTTGATTGTCAAAAATTTTTGTACTATCCGTACACAAGATTATTTGATATTCTTGTTGTACTCGCCGAGACGCATCTCCCGACGTATCTTGCGTCGCGCTCCGGCAAAATTTAATTTTTGACTTTAACTCAATATAAGGAAATCCACCTAAGTAAACTACATTGAAAACAAACATTGACTAATTTCCAAAAATTTTTGTATGAAAACTATATTGTGTGGCATATCATTAAATTGGATTTTATAGATACTTACCGTTGCTGTTATTTCTGACATCCGCACCCCTCAATTTTTCGAAATTTTCCAAATTTCCCGAAATTTCCGTTGTTTTGTTGATTGTCAAAAATTTTTGTACTATCCGTACACTAGATTATTTGATATTCTTGTTGTACTCGCCGAGACGCATCTCCCGACGTATCTTGCGTCGCGCTCCGGCAAAATTTAATTTTTGACTTTAACTCAATATAAGGAAATCCACCTAAGTAAACTACATTGAAAACAAACATTGACTAATTTCCAAAAATTTTTGTATGAAAACTATATTGTGTGGCATATCATTAAATTGGATTTTATAGATACTTACCGTTGCTGTTATTTCTGACATCCGCACCCCTCAATTTTTCGAAATTTTCCAAATTTCCCGAAATTTCCGTTGTTTTGTTGATTGTCAAAAATTTTTGTACTATCCGTACACAAGATTATTTGATATTCTTGTTGTACTCGCCGAGACGCATCTCCCGACGTATCTTGCGTCGCGCTCCGGCAAAATTTAATTTTTGACTTTAACTCAATATAAGGAAATCCACCTAAGTAAACTACATTGAAAACAAACATTGACTAATTTCCAAAAATTTTTGTATGAAAACTATATTGTGTGGCATATCATTAAATTGGATTTTATAGATACTTACCGTTGCTGTTATTTCTGACATCCGCACCCCTCAATTTTTCGAAATTTTCCAAATTTCCCGAAATTTCCGTTGTTTTGTTGATTGTCAAAAATTTTTGTACTATCCGTACACTAGATTATTTGATATTCTTGTTGTACTCGCCGAGACGCATCTCCCGACGTATCTTGCGTCGCGCTCCGGCAAAATTTAATTTTTGACTTTAACTCAATATAAGGAAATCCACCTAAGTAAACTACATTGAAAACAAACATTGACTAATTTCCAAAAATTTTTGTATGAAAACTATATTGTGTGGCATATCATTAAATTGGATTTTATAGATACTTACCGTTGCTGTTATTTCTGACATCCGCACCCCTCAATTTTTCGAAATTTTCCAAATTTCCCGAAATTTCCGTTGTTTTGTTGATTGTCAAAAATTTTTGTACTATCCGTACACTAGATTATTTGATATTCTTGTTGTACTCGCCGAGACGCATCTCCCGACGTATCTTGCGTCGCGCTCCGGCAAAATTTAATTTTTGACTTTAACTCAATATAAGGAAATCCACCTAAGTAAACTACATTGAAAACAAACATTGACTAATTTCCAAAAATTTTTGTATGAAAACTATATTGTGTGGCATATCATTAAATTGGATTTTATAGATACTTACCGTTGCTGTTATTTCTGACATCCGCACCCCTCAATTTTTCGAAATTTTCCAAATTTCCCGAAATTTCCGTTGTTTTGTTGATTGTCAAAAATTTTTGTACTATCCGTACACTAGATTATTTGATATTCTTGTTGTACTCGCCGAGACGCATCTCCCGACGTATCTTGCGTCGCGCTCCGGCAAAATTTAATTTTTGACTTTAACTCAATATAAGGAAATCCACCTAAGTAAACTACATTGAAAACAAACATTGACTAATTTCCAAAAATTTTTGTATGAAAACTATATTGTGTGGCATATCATTAAATTGGATTTTATAGATACTTACCGTTGCTGTTATTTCTGACATCCGCACCCCTCAATTTTTCGAAATTTTCCAAATTTCCCGAAATTTCCGTTGTTTTGTTGATTGTCAAAAATTTTTGTACTATCCGTACACTAGATTATTTGATATTCTTGTTGTACTCGCCGAGACGCATCTCCCGACGTATCTTGCGTCGCGCTCCGGCAAAATTTAATTTTTGACTTTAACTCAATATAAGGAAATCCACCTAAGTAAACTACATTGAAAACAAACATTGACTAATTTCCAAAAATTTTTGTATGAAAACTATATTGTGTGGCATATCATTAAATTGGATTTTATAGATACTTACCGTTGCTGTTATTTCTGACATCCGCACCCCTCAATTTTTCGAAATTTTCCAAATTTCCCGAAATTTCCGTTGTTTTGTTGATTGTCAAAAATTTTTGTACTATCCGTACACTAGATTATTTGATATTCTTGTTGTACTCGCCGAGACGCATCTCCCGACGTATCTTGCGTCGCGCTCCGGCAAAATTTAATTTTTGACTTTAACTCAATATAAGGAAATCCACCTAAGTAAACTACATTGAAAACAAACATTGACTAATTTCCAAAAATTTTTGTATGAAAACTATATTGTGTGGCATATCATTAAATTGGATTTTATAGATACTTACCGTTGCTGTTATTTCTGACATCCGCACCCCTCAATTTTTCGAAATTTTCCAAATTTCCCGAAATTTCCGTTGTTTTGTTGATTGTCAAAAATTTTTGTACTATCCGTACACTAGATTATTTGATATTCTTGTTGTACTCGCCGAGACGCATCTCCCGACGTATCTTGCGTCGCGCTCCGGCAAAATTTAATTTTTGACTTTAACTCAATATAAGGAAATCCACCTAAGTAAACTACATTGAAAACAAACATTGACTAATTTCCAAAAATTTTTGTATGAAAACTATATTGTGTGGCATATCATTAAATTGGATTTTATAGATACTTACCGTTGCTGTTATTTCTGACATCCGCACCCCTCAATTTTTCGAAATTTTCCAAATTTCCCGAAATTTCCGTTGTTTTGTTGATTGTCAAAAATTTTTGTACTATCCGTACACTAGATTATTTGATATTCTTGTTGTACTCGCCGAGACGCATCTCCCGACGTATCTTGCGTCGCGCTCCGGCAAAATTTAATTTTTGACTTTAACTCAATATAAGGAAATCCACCTAAGTAAACTACATTGAAAACAAACATTGACTAATTTCCAAAAATTTTTGTATGAAAACTATATTGTGTGGCATATCATTAAATTGGATTTTATAGATACTTACCGTTGCTGTTATTTCTGACATCCGCACCCCTCAATTTTTCGAAATTTTCCAAATTTCCCGAAATTTCCGTTGTTTTGTTGATTGTCAAAAATTTTTGTACTATCCGTACACTAGATTATTTGATATTCTTGTTGTACTCGCCGAGACGCATCTCCCGACGTATCTTGCGTCGCGCTCCGGCAAAATTTAATTTTTGACTTTAACTCAATATAAGGAAATCCACCTAAGTAAACTACATTGAAAACAAACATTGACTAATTTCCAAAAATTTTTGTATGAAAACTATATTGTGTGGCATATCATTAAATTGGATTTTATAGATACTTACCGTTGCTGTTATTTCTGACATCCGCACCCCTCAATTTTTCGAAATTTTCCAAATTTCCCGAAATTTCCGTTGTTTTGTTGATTGTCAAAAATTTTTGTACTATCCGTACACTAGATTATTTGATATTCTTGTTGTACTCGCCGAGACGCATCTCCCGACGTATCTTGCGTCGCGCTCCGGCAAAATTTAATTTTTGACTTTAACTCAATATAAGGAAATCCACCTAAGTAAACTACATTGAAAACAAACATTGACTAATTTCCAAAAATTTTTGTATGAAAACTATATTGTGTGGCATATCATTAAATTGGATTTTATAGATACTTACCGTTGCTGTTATTTCTGACATCCGCACCCCTCAATTTTTCGAAATTTTCCAAATTTCCCGAAATTTCCGTTGTTTTGTTGATTGTCAAAAATTTTTGTACTATCCGTACACTAGATTATTTGATATTCTTGTTGTACTCGCCGAGACGCATCTCCCGACGTATCTTGCGTCGCGCTCCGGCAAAATTTAATTTTTGACTTTAACTCAATATAAGGAAATCCACCTAAGTAAACTACATTGAAAACAAACATTGACTAATTTCCAAAAATTTTTGTATGAAAACTATATTGTGTGGCATATCATTAAATTGGATTTTATAGATACTTACCGTTGCTGTTATTTCTGACATCCGCACCCCTCAATTTTTCGAAATTTTCCAAATTTCCCGAAATTTCCGTTGTTTTGTTGATTGTCAAAAATTTTTGTACTATCCGTACACTAGATTATTTGATATTCTTGTTGTACTCGCCGAGACGCATCTCCCGACGTATCTTGCGTCGCGCTCCGGCAAAATTTAATTTTTGACTTTAACTCAATATAAGGAAATCCACCTAAGTAAACTACATTGAAAACAAACATTGACTAATTTCCAAAAATTTTTGTATGAAAACTATATTGTGTGGCATATCATTAAATTGGATTTTATAGATACTTACCGTTGCTGTTATTTCTGACATCCGCACCCCTCAATTTTTCGAAATTTTCCAAATTTCCCGAAATTTCCGTTGTTTTGTTGATTGTCAAAAATTTTTGTACTATCCGTACACTAGATTATTTGATATTCTTGTTGTACTCGCCGAGACGCATCTCCCGACGTATCTTGCGTCGCGCTCCGGCAAAATTTAATTTTTGACTTTAACTCAATATAAGGAAATCCACCTAAGTAAACTACATTGAAAACAAACATTGACTAATTTCCAAAAATTTTTGTATGAAAACTATATTGTGTGGCATATCATTAAATTGGATTTTATAGATACTTACCGTTGCTGTTATTTCTGACATCCGCACCCCTCAATTTTTCGAAATTTTCCAAATTTCCCGAAATTTCCGTTGTTTTGTTGATTGTCAAAAATTTTTGTACTATCCGTACACTAGATTATTTGATATTCTTGTTGTACTCGCCGAGACGCATCTCCCGACGTATCTTGCGTCGCGCTCCGGCAAAATTTAATTTTTGACTTTAACTCAATATAAGGAAATCCACCTAAGTAAACTACATTGAAAACAAACATTGACTAATTTCCAAAAATTTTTGTATGAAAACTATATTGTGTGGCATATCATTAAATTGGATTTTATAGATACTTACCGTTGCTGTTATTTCTGACATCCGCACCCCTCAATTTTTCGAAATTTTCCAAATCTCCCGAAATTTCCGTTGTTTTGTTGATTGTCAAAAATTTTTGTACTATCCGTACACTAGATTATTTGATATTCTTGTTGTACTCGCCGAGACGCATCTCCCGACGTATCTTGCGTCGCGCTCCGGCAAAATTTAATTTTTGACTTTAACTCAATATAAGGAAATCCACCTAAGTAAACTACATTGAAAACAAACATTGACTAATTTCCAAAAATTTTTGTATGAAAACTATATTGTGTGGCATATCATTAAATTGGATTTTATAGATACTTACCGTTGCTGTTATTTCTGACATCCGCACCCCTCAATTTTTCGAAATTTTCCAAATCTCCCGAAATTTCCGTTGTTTTGTTGATTGTCAAAAATTTTTGTACTATCCGTACACTAGATTATTTGATATTCTTGTTGTACTCGCCGAGACGCATCTCCCGACGTATCTTGCGTCGCGCTCCGGCAAAATTTAATTTTTGACTTTAACTCAATATAAGGAAATCCACCTAAGTAAACTACATTGAAAACAAACATTGACTAATTTCCAAAAATTTTTGTATGAAAACTATATTGTGTGGCATATCATTAAATTGGATTTTATAGATACTTACCGTTGCTGTTATTTCTGACATCCGCACCCCTCAATTTTTCGAAATTTTCCAAATCTCCCGAAATTTCCGTTGTTTTGTTGATTGTCAAAAATTTTTGTACTATCCGTACACTAGATTATTTGATATTCTTGTTGTACTCGCCGAGACGCATCTCCCGACGTATCTTGCGTCGCGCTCCGGCAAAATTTAATTTTTGACTTTAACTCAATATAAGGAAATCCACCTAAGTAAACTACATTGAAAACAAACATTGACTAATTTCCAAAAATTTTTGTATGAAAACTATATTGTGTGGCATATCATTAAATTGGATTTTATAGATACTTACCGTTGCTGTTATTTCTGACATCCGCACCCCTCAATTTTTCGAAATTTTCCAAATTTCCCGAAATTTCCGTTGTTTTGTTGATTGTCAAAAATTTTTGTACTATCCGTACACTAGATTATTTGATATTCTTGTTGTACTCGCCGAGACGCATCTCCCGACGTATCTTGCGTCGCGCTCCGGCAAAATTTAATTTTTGACTTTAACTCAATATAAGGAAATCCACCTAAGTAAACTACATTGAAAACAAACATTGACTAATTTCCAAAAATTTTTGTATGAAAACTATATTGTGTGGCATATCATTAAATTGGATTTTATAGATACTTACCGTTGCTGTTATTTCTGACATCCGCACCCCTCAATTTTTCGAAATTTTCCAAATTTCCCGAAATTTCCGTTGTTTTGTTGATTGTCAAAAATTTTTGTACTATCCGTACACTAGATTATTTGATATTCTTGTTGTACTCGCCGAGACGCATCTCCCGACGTATCTTGCGTCGCGCTCCGGCAAAATTTAATTTTTGACTTTAACTCAATATAAGGAAATCCACCTAAGTAAACTACATTGAAAACAAACATTGACTAATTTCCAAAAATTTTTGTATGAAAACTATATTGTGTGGCATATCATTAAATTGGATTTTATAGATACTTACCGTTGCTGTTATTTCTGACATCCGCACCCCTCAATTTTTCGAAATTTTCCAAATTTCCCGAAATTTCCGTTGTTTTGTTGATTGTCAAAAATTTTTGTACTATCCGTACACTAGATTATTTGATATTCTTGTTGTACTCGCCGAGACGCATCTCCCGACGTATCTTGCGTCGCGCTCCGGCAAAATTTAATTTTTGACTTTAACTCAATATAAGGAAATCCACCTAAGTAAACTACATTGAAAACAAACATTGACTAATTTCCAAAAATTTTTGTATGAAAACTATATTGTGTGGCATATCATTAAATTGGATTTTATAGATACTTACCGTTGCTGTTATTTCTGACATCCGCACCCCTCAATTTTTCGAAATTTTCCAAATTTCCCGAAATTTCCGTTGTTTTGTTGATTGTCAAAAATTTTTGTACTATCCGTACACTAGATTATTTGATATTCTTGTTGTACTCGCCGAGACGCATCTCCCGACGTATCTTGCGTCGCGCTCCGGCAAAATTTAATTTTTGACTTTAACTCAATATAAGGAAATCCACCTAAGTAAACTACATTGAAAACAAACATTGACTAATTTCCAAAAATTTTTGTATGAAAACTATATTGTGTGGCATATCATTAAATTGGATTTTATAGATACTTACCGTTGCTGTTATTTCTGACATCCGCACCCCTCAATTTTTCGAAATTTTCCAAATTTCCCGAAATTTCCGTTGTTTTGTTGATTGTCAAAAATTTTTGTACTATCCGTACACTAGATTATTTGATATTCTTGTTGTACTCGCCGAGACGCATCTCCCGACGTATCTTGCGTCGCGCTCCGGCAAAATTTAATTTTTGACTTTAACTCAATATAAGGAAATCCACCTAAGTAAACTACATTGAAAACAAACATTGACTAATTTCCAAAAATTTTTGTATGAAAACTATATTGTGTGGCATATCATTAAATTGGATTTTATAGATACTTACCGTTGCTGTTATTTCTGACATCCGCACCCCTCAATTTTTCGAAATTTTCCAAATTTCCCGAAATTTCCGTTGTTTTGTTGATTGTCAAAAATTTTTGTACTATCCGTACACTAGATTATTTGATATTCTTGTTGTACTCGCCGAGACGCATCTCCCGACGTATCTTGCGTCGCGCTCCGGCAAAATTTAATTTTTGACTTTAACTCAATATAAGGAAATCCACCTAAGTAAACTACATTGAAAACAAACATTGACTAATTTCCAAAAATTTTTGTATGAAAACTATATTGTGTGGCATATCATTAAATTGGATTTTATAGATACTTACCGTTGCTGTTATTTCTGACATCCGCACCCCTCAATTTTTCGAAATTTTCCAAATTTCCCGAAATTTCCGTTGTTTTGTTGATTGTCAAAAATTTTTGTACTATCCGTACACTAGATTATTTGATATTCTTGTTGTACTCGCCGAGACGCATCTCCCGACGTATCTTGCGTCGCGCTCCGGCAAAATTTAATTTTTGACTTTAACTCAATATAAGGAAATCCACCTAAGTAAACTACATTGAAAACAAACATTGACTAATTTCCAAAAATTTTTGTATGAAAACTATATTGTGTGGCATATCATTAAATTGGATTTTATAGATACTTACCGTTGCTGTTATTTCTGACATCCGCACCCCTCAATTTTTCGAAATTTTCCAAATTTCCCGAAATTTCCGTTGTTTTGTTGATTGTCAAAAATTTTTGTACTATCCGTACACTAGATTATTTGATATTCTTGTTGTACTCGCCGAGACGCATCTCCCGACGTATCTTGCGTCGCGCTCCGGCAAAATTTAATTTTTGACTTTAACTCAATATAAGGAAATCCACCTAAGTAAACTACATTGAAAACAAACATTGACTAATTTCCAAAAATTTTTGTATGAAAACTATATTGTGTGGCATATCATTAAATTGGATTTTATAGATACTTACCGTTGCTGTTATTTCTGACATCCGCACCCCTCAATTTTTCGAAATTTTCCAAATTTCCCGAAATTTCCGTTGTTTTGTTGATTGTCAAAAATTTTTGTACTATCCGTACACTAGATTATTTGATATTCTTGTTGTACTCGCCGAGACGCATCTCCCGACGTATCTTGCGTCGCGCTCCGGCAAAATTTAATTTTTGACTTTAACTCAATATAAGGAAATCCACCTAAGTAAACTACATTGAAAACAAACATTGACTAATTTCCAAAAATTTTTGTATGAAAACTATATTGTGTGGCATATCATTAAATTGGATTTTATAGATACTTACCGTTGCTGTTATTTCTGACATCCGCACCCCTCAATTTTTCGAAATTTTCCAAATTTCCCGAAATTTCCGTTGTTTTGTTGATTGTCAAAAATTTTTGTACTATCCGTACACTAGATTATTTGATATTCTTGTTGTACTCGCCGAGACGCATCTCCCGACGTATCTTGCGTCGCGCTCCGGCAAAATTTAATTTTTGACTTTAACTCAATATAAGGAAATCCACCTAAGTAAACTACATTGAAAACAAACATTGACTAATTTCCAAAAATTTTTGTATGAAAACTATATTGTGTGGCATATCATTAAATTGGATTTTATAGATACTTACCGTTGCTGTTATTTCTGACATCCGCACCCCTCAATTTTTCGAAATTTTCCAAATTTCCCGAAATTTCCGTTGTTTTGTTGATTGTCAAAAATTTTTGTACTATCCGTACACTAGATTATTTGATATTCTTGTTGTACTCGCCGAGACGCATCTCCCGACGTATCTTGCGTCGCGCTCCGGCAAAATTTAATTTTTGACTTTAACTCAATATAAGGAAATCCACCTAAGTAAACTACATTGAAAACAAACATTGACTAATTTCCAAAAATTTTTGTATGAAAACTATATTGTGTGGCATATCATTAAATTGGATTTTATAGATACTTACCGTTGCTGTTATTTCTGACATCCGCACCCCTCAATTTTTCGAAATTTTCCAAATTTCCCGAAATTTCCGTTGTTTTGTTGATTGTCAAAAATTTTTGTACTATCCGTACACTAGATTATTTGATATTCTTGTTGTACTCGCCGAGACGCATCTCCCGACGTATCTTGCGTCGCGCTCCGGCAAAATTTAATTTTTGACTTTAACTCAATATAAGGAAATCCACCTAAGTAAACTACATTGAAAACAAACATTGACTAATTTCCAAAAATTTTTGTATGAAAACTATATTGTGTGGCATATCATTAAATTGGATTTTATAGATACTTACCGTTGCTGTTATTTCTGACATCCGCACCCCTCAATTTTTCGAAATTTTCCAAATTTCCCGAAATTTCCGTTGTTTTGTTGATTGTCAAAAATTTTTGTACTATCCGTACACTAGATTATTTGATATTCTTGTTGTACTCGCCGAGACGCATCTCCCGACGTATCTTGCGTCGCGCTCCGGCAAAATTTAATTTTTGACTTTAACTCAATATAAGGAAATCCACCTAAGTAAACTACATTGAAAACAAACATTGACTAATTTCCAAAAATTTTTGTATGAAAACTATATTGTGTGGCATATCATTAAATTGGATTTTATAGATACTTACCGTTGCTGTTATTTCTGACATCCGCACCCCTCAATTTTTCGAAATTTTCCAAATTTCCCGAAATTTCCGTTGTTTTGTTGATTGTCAAAAATTTTTGTACTATCCGTACACTAGATTATTTGATATTCTTGTTGTACTCGCCGAGACGCATCTCCCGACGTATCTTGCGTCGCGCTCCGGCAAAATTTAATTTTTGACTTTAACTCAATATAAGGAAATCCACCTAAGTAAACTACATTGAAAACAAACATTGACTAATTTCCAAAAATTTTTGTATGAAAACTATATTGTGTGGCATATCATTAAATTGGATTTTATAGATACTTACCGTTGCTGTTATTTCTGACATCCGCACCCCTCAATTTTTCGAAATTTTCCAAATTTCCCGAAATTTCCGTTGTTTTGTTGATTGTCAAAAATTTTTGTACTATCCGTACACTAGATTATTTGATATTCTTGTTGTACTCGCCGAGACGCATCTCCCGACGTATCTTGCGTCGCGCTCCGGCAAAATTTAATTTTTGACTTTAACTCAATATAAGGAAATCCACCTAAGTAAACTACATTGAAAACAAACATTGACTAATTTCCAAAAATTTTTGTATGAAAACTATATTGTGTGGCATATCATTAAATTGGATTTTATAGATACTTACCGTTGCTGTTATTTCTGACATCCGCACCCCTCAATTTTTCGAAATTTTCCAAATTTCCCGAAATTTCCGTTGTTTTGTTGATTGTCAAAAATTTTTGTACTATCCGTACACTAGATTATTTGATATTCTTGTTGTACTCGCCGAGACGCATCTCCCGACGTATCTTGCGTCGCGCTCCGGCAAAATTTAATTTTTGACTTTAACTCAATATAAGGAAATCCACCTAAGTAAACTACATTGAAAACAAACATTGACTAATTTCCAAAAATTTTTGTATGAAAACTATATTGTGTGGCATATCATTAAATTGGATTTTATAGATACTTACCGTTGCTGTTATTTCTGACATCCGCACCCCTCAATTTTTCGAAATTTTCCAAATTTCCCGAAATTTCCGTTGTTTTGTTGATTGTCAAAAATTTTTGTACTATCCGTACACAAGATTATTTGATATTCTTGTTGTACTCGCCGAGACGCATCTCCCGACGTATCTTGCGTCGCGCTCCGGCAAAATTTAATTTTTGACTTTAACTCAATATAAGGAAATCCACCTAAGTAAACTACATTGAAAACAAACATTGACTAATTTCCAAAAATTTTTGTATGAAAACTATATTGTGTGGCATATCATTAAATTGGATTTTATAGATACTTACCGTTGCTGTTATTTCTGACATCCGCACCCCTCAATTTTTCGAAATTTTCCAAATTTCCCGAAATTTCCGTTGTTTTGTTGATTGTCAAAAATTTTTGTACTATCCGTACACTAGATTATTTGATATTCTTGTTGTACTCGCCGAGACGCATCTCCCGACGTATCTTGCGTCGCGCTCCGGCAAAATTTAATTTTTGACTTTAACTCAATATAAGGAAATCCACCTAAGTAAACTACATTGAAAACAAACATTGACTAATTTCCAAAAATTTTTGTATGAAAACTATATTGTGTGGCATATCATTAAATTGGATTTTATAGATACTTACCGTTGCTGTTATTTCTGACATCCGCACCCCTCAATTTTTCGAAATTTTCCAAATTTCCCGAAATTTCCGTTGTTTTGTTGATTGTCAAAAATTTTTGTACTATCCGTACACTAGATTATTTGATATTCTTGTTGTACTCGCCGAGACGCATCTCCCGACGTATCTTGCGTCGCGCTCCGGCAAAATTTAATTTTTGACTTTAACTCAATATAAGGAAATCCACCTAAGTAAACTACATTGAAAACAAACATTGACTAATTTCCAAAAATTTTTGTATGAAAACTATATTGTGTGGCATATCATTAAATTGGATTTTATAGATACTTACCGTTGCTGTTATTTCTGACATCCGCACCCCTCAATTTTTCGAAATTTTCCAAATTTCCCGAAATTTCCGTTGTTTTGTTGATTGTCAAAAATTTTTGTACTATCCGTACACTAGATTATTTGATATTCTTGTTGTACTCGCCGAGACGCATCTCCCGACGTATCTTGCGTCGCGCTCCGGCAAAATTTAATTTTTGACTTTAACTCAATATAAGGAAATCCACCTAAGTAAACTACATTGAAAACAAACATTGACTAATTTCCAAAAATTTTTGTATGAAAACTATATTGTGTGGCATATCATTAAATTGGATTTTATAGATACTTACCGTTGCTGTTATTTCTGACATCCGCACCCCTCAATTTTTCGAAATTTTCCAAATTTCCCGAAATTTCCGTTGTTTTGTTGATTGTCAAAAATTTTTGTACTATCCGTACACTAGATTATTTGATATTCTTGTTGTACTCGCCGAGACGCATCTCCCGACGTATCTTGCGTCGCGCTCCGGCAAAATTTAATTTTTGACTTTAACTCAATATAAGGAAATCCACCTAAGTAAACTACATTGAAAACAAACATTGACTAATTTCCAAAAATTTTTGTATGAAAACTATATTGTGTGGCATATCATTAAATTGGATTTTATAGATACTTACCGTTGCTGTTATTTCTGACATCCGCACCCCTCAATTTTTCGAAATTTTCCAAATTTCCCGAAATTTCCGTTGTTTTGTTGATTGTCAAAAATTTTTGTACTATCCGTACACTAGATTATTTGATATTCTTGTTGTACTCGCCGAGACGCATCTCCCGACGTATCTTGCGTCGCGCTCCGGCAAAATTTAATTTTTGACTTTAACTCAATATAAGGAAATCCACCTAAGTAAACTACATTGAAAACAAACATTGACTAATTTCCAAAAATTTTTGTATGAAAACTATATTGTGTGGCATATCATTAAATTGGATTTTATAGATACTTACCGTTGCTGTTATTTCTGACATCCGCACCCCTCAATTTTTCGAAATTTTCCAAATTTCCCGAAATTTCCGTTGTTTTGTTGATTGTCAAAAATTTTTGTACTATCCGTACACTAGATTATTTGATATTCTTGTTGTACTCGCCGAGACGCATCTCCCGACGTATCTTGCGTCGCGCTCCGGCAAAATTTAATTTTTGACTTTAACTCAATATAAGGAAATCCACCTAAGTAAACTACATTGAAAACAAACATTGACTAATTTCCAAAAATTTTTGTATGAAAACTATATTGTGTGGCATATCATTAAATTGGATTTTATAGATACTTACCGTTGCTGTTATTTCTGACATCCGCACCCCTCAATTTTTCGAAATTTTCCAAATTTCCCGAAATTTCCGTTGTTTTGTTGATTGTCAAAAATTTTTGTACTATCCGTACACTAGATTATTTGATATTCTTGTTGTACTCGCCGAGACGCATCTCCCGACGTATCTTGCGTCGCGCTCCGGCAAAATTTAATTTTTGACTTTAACTCAATATAAGGAAATCCACCTAAGTAAACTACATTGAAAACAAACATTGACTAATTTCCAAAAATTTTTGTATGAAAACTATATTGTGTGGCATATCATTAAATTGGATTTTATAGATACTTACCGTTGCTGTTATTTCTGACATCCGCACCCCTCAATTTTTCGAAATTTTCCAAATTTCCCGAAATTTCCGTTGTTTTGTTGATTGTCAAAAATTTTTGTACTATCCGTACACAAGATTATTTGATATTCTTGTTGTACTCGCCGAGACGCATCTCCCGACGTATCTTGCGTCGCGCTCCGGCAAAATTTAATTTTTGACTTTAACTCAATATAAGGAAATCCACCTAAGTAAACTACATTGAAAACAAACATTGACTAATTTCCAAAAATTTTTGTATGAAAACTATATTGTGTGGCATATCATTAAATTGGATTTTATAGATACTTACCGTTGCTGTTATTTCTGACATCCGCACCCCTCAATTTTTCGAAATTTTCCAAATTTCCCGAAATTTCCGTTGTTTTGTTGATTGTCAAAAATTTTTGTACTATCCGTACACTAGATTATTTGATATTCTTGTTGTACTCGCCGAGACGCATCTCCCGACGTATCTTGCGTCGCGCTCCGGCAAAATTTAATTTTTGACTTTAACTCAATATAAGGAAATCCACCTAAGTAAACTACATTGAAAACAAACATTGACTAATTTCCAAAAATTTTTGTATGAAAACTATATTGTGTGGCATATCATTAAATTGGATTTTATAGATACTTACCGTTGCTGTTATTTCTGACATCCGCACCCCTCAATTTTTCGAAATTTTCCAAATTTCCCGAAATTTCCGTTGTTTTGTTGATTGTCAAAAATTTTTGTACTATCCGTACACTAGATTATTTGATATTCTTGTTGTACTCGCCGAGACGCATCTCCCGACGTATCTTGCGTCGCGCTCCGGCAAAATTTAATTTTTGACTTTAACTCAATATAAGGAAATCCACCTAAGTAAACTACATTGAAAACAAACATTGACTAATTTCCAAAAATTTTTGTATGAAAACTATATTGTGTGGCATATCATTAAATTGGATTTTATAGATACTTACCGTTGCTGTTATTTCTGACATCCGCACCCCTCAATTTTTCGAAATTTTCCAAATTTCCCGAAATTTCCGTTGTTTTGTTGATTGTCAAAAATTTTTGTACTATCCGTACACTAGATTATTTGATATTCTTGTTGTACTCGCCGAGACGCATCTCCCGACGTATCTTGCGTCGCGCTCCGGCAAAATTTAATTTTTGACTTTAACTCAATATAAGGAAATCCACCTAAGTAAACTACATTGAAAACAAACATTGACTAATTTCCAAAAATTTTTGTATGAAAACTATATTGTGTGGCATATCATTAAATTGGATTTTATAGATACTTACCGTTGCTGTTATTTCTGACATCCGCACCCCTCAATTTTTCGAAATTTTCCAAATTTCCCGAAATTTCCGTTGTTTTGTTGATTGTCAAAAATTTTTGTACTATCCGTACACTAGATTATTTGATATTCTTGTTGTACTCGCCGAGACGCATCTCCCGACGTATCTTGCGTCGCGCTCCGGCAAAATTTAATTTTTGACTTTAACTCAATATAAGGAAATCCACCTAAGTAAACTACATTGAAAACAAACATTGACTAATTTCCAAAAATTTTTGTATGAAAACTATATTGTGTGGCATATCATTAAATTGGATTTTATAGATACTTACCGTTGCTGTTATTTCTGACATCCGCACCCCTCAATTTTTCGAAATTTTCCAAATTTCCCGAAATTTCCGTTGTTTTGTTGATTGTCAAAAATTTTTGTACTATCCGTACACTAGATTATTTGATATTCTTGTTGTACTCGCCGAGACGCATCTCCCGACGTATCTTGCGTCGCGCTCCGGCAAAATTTAATTTTTGACTTTAACTCAATATAAGGAAATCCACCTAAGTAAACTACATTGAAAACAAACATTGACTAATTTCCAAAAATTTTTGTATGAAAACTATATTGTGTGGCATATCATTAAATTGGATTTTATAGATACTTACCGTTGCTGTTATTTCTGACATCCGCACCCCTCAATTTTTCGAAATTTTCCAAATTTCCCGAAATTTCCGTTGTTTTGTTGATTGTCAAAAATTTTTGTACTATCCGTACACTAGATTATTTGATATTCTTGTTGTACTCGCCGAGACGCATCTCCCGACGTATCTTGCGTCGCGCTCCGGCAAAATTTAATTTTTGACTTTAACTCAATATAAGGAAATCCACCTAAGTAAACTACATTGAAAACAAACATTGACTAATTTCCAAAAATTTTTGTATGAAAACTATATTGTGTGGCATATCATTAAATTGGATTTTATAGATACTTACCGTTGCTGTTATTTCTGACATCCGCACCCCTCAATTTTTCGAAATTTTCCAAATTTCCCGAAATTTCCGTTGTTTTGTTGATTGTCAAAAATTTTTGTACTATCCGTACACTAGATTATTTGATATTCTTGTTGTACTCGCCGAGACGCATCTCCCGACGTATCTTGCGTCGCGCTCCGGCAAAATTTAATTTTTGACTTTAACTCAATATAAGGAAATCCACCTAAGTAAACTACATTGAAAACAAACATTGACTAATTTCCAAAAATTTTTGTATGAAAACTATATTGTGTGGCATATCATTAAATTGGATTTTATAGATACTTACCGTTGCTGTTATTTCTGACATCCGCACCCCTCAATTTTTCGAAATTTTCCAAATTTCCCGAAATTTCCGTTGTTTTGTTGATTGTCAAAAATTTTTGTACTATCCGTACACTAGATTATTTGATATTCTTGTTGTACTCGCCGAGACGCATCTCCCGACGTATCTTGCGTCGCGCTCCGGCAAAATTTAATTTTTGACTTTAACTCAATATAAGGAAATCCACCTAAGTAAACTACATTGAAAACAAACATTGACTAATTTCCAAAAATTTTTGTATGAAAACTATATTGTGTGGCATATCATTAAATTGGATTTTATAGATACTTACCGTTGCTGTTATTTCTGACATCCGCACCCCTCAATTTTTCGAAATTTTCCAAATTTCCCGAAATTTCCGTTGTTTTGTTGATTGTCAAAAATTTTTGTACTATCCGTACACTAGATTATTTGATATTCTTGTTGTACTCGCCGAGACGCATCTCCCGACGTATCTTGCGTCGCGCTCCGGCAAAATTTAATTTTTGACTTTAACTCAATATAAGGAAATCCACCTAAGTAAACTACATTGAAAACAAACATTGACTAATTTCCAAAAATTTTTGTATGAAAACTATATTGTGTGGCATATCATTAAATTGGATTTTATAGATACTTACCGTTGCTGTTATTTCTGACATCCGCACCCCTCAATTTTTCGAAATTTTCCAAATTTCCCGAAATTTCCGTTGTTTTGTTGATTGTCAAAAATTTTTGTACTATCCGTACACTAGATTATTTGATATTCTTGTTGTACTCGCCGAGACGCATCTCCCGACGTATCTTGCGTCGCGCTCCGGCAAAATTTAATTTTTGACTTTAACTCAATATAAGGAAATCCACCTAAGTAAACTACATTGAAAACAAACATTGACTAATTTCCAAAAATTTTTGTATGAAAACTATATTGTGTGGCATATCATTAAATTGGATTTTATAGATACTTACCGTTGCTGTTATTTCTGACATCCGCACCCCTCAATTTTTCGAAATTTTCCAAATTTCCCGAAATTTCCGTTGTTTTGTTGATTGTCAAAAATTTTTGTACTATCCGTACACTAGATTATTTGATATTCTTGTTGTACTCGCCGAGACGCATCTCCCGACGTATCTTGCGTCGCGCTCCGGCAAAATTTAATTTTTGACTTTAACTCAATATAAGGAAATCCACCTAAGTAAACTACATTGAAAACAAACATTGACTAATTTCCAAAAATTTTTGTATGAAAACTATATTGTGTGGCATATCATTAAATTGGATTTTATAGATACTTACCGTTGCTGTTATTTCTGACATCCGCACCCCTCAATTTTTCGAAATTTTCCAAATTTCCCGAAATTTCCGTTGTTTTGTTGATTGTCAAAAATTTTTGTACTATCCGTACACTAGATTATTTGATATTCTTGTTGTACTCGCCGAGACGCATCTCCCGACGTATCTTGCGTCGCGCTCCGGCAAAATTTAATTTTTGACTTTAACTCAATATAAGGAAATCCACCTAAGTAAACTACATTGAAAACAAACATTGACTAATTTCCAAAAATTTTTGTATGAAAACTATATTGTGTGGCATATCATTAAATTGGATTTTATAGATACTTACCGTTGCTGTTATTTCTGACATCCGCACCCCTCAATTTTTCGAAATTTTCCAAATTTCCCGAAATTTCCGTTGTTTTGTTGATTGTCAAAAATTTTTGTACTATCCGTACACTAGATTATTTGATATTCTTGTTGTACTCGCCGAGACGCATCTCCCGACGTATCTTGCGTCGCGCTCCGGCAAAATTTAATTTTTGACTTTAACTCAATATAAGGAAATCCACCTAAGTAAACTACATTGAAAACAAACATTGACTAATTTCCAAAAATTTTTGTATGAAAACTATATTGTGTGGCATATCATTAAATTGGATTTTATAGATACTTACCGTTGCTGTTATTTCTGACATCCGCACCCCTCAATTTTTCGAAATTTTCCAAATTTCCCGAAATTTCCGTTGTTTTGTTGATTGTCAAAAATTTTTGTACTATCCGTACACAAGATTATTTGATATTCTTGTTGTACTCGCCGAGACGCATCTCCCGACGTATCTTGCGTCGCGCTCCGGCAAAATTTAATTTTTGACTTTAACTCAATATAAGGAAATCCACCTAAGTAAACTACATTGAAAACAAACATTGACTAATTTCCAAAAATTTTTGTATGAAAACTATATTGTGTGGCATATCATTAAATTGGATTTTATAGATACTTACCGTTGCTGTTATTTCTGACATCCGCACCCCTCAATTTTTCGAAATTTTCCAAATTTCCCGAAATTTCCGTTGTTTTGTTGATTGTCAAAAATTTTTGTACTATCCGTACACTAGATTATTTGATATTCTTGTTGTACTCGCCGAGACGCATCTCCCGACGTATCTTGCGTCGCGCTCCGGCAAAATTTAATTTTTGACTTTAACTCAATATAAGGAAATCCACCTAAGTAAACTACATTGAAAACAAACATTGACTAATTTCCAAAAATTTTTGTATGAAAACTATATTGTGTGGCATATCATTAAATTGGATTTTATAGATACTTACCGTTGCTGTTATTTCTGACATCCGCACCCCTCAATTTTTCGAAATTTTCCAAATTTCCCGAAATTTCCGTTGTTTTGTTGATTGTCAAAAATTTTTGTACTATCCGTACACTAGATTATTTGATATTCTTGTTGTACTCGCCGAGACGCATCTCCCGACGTATCTTGCGTCGCGCTCCGGCAAAATTTAATTTTTGACTTTAACTCAATATAAGGAAATCCACCTAAGTAAACTACATTGAAAACAAACATTGACTAATTTCCAAAAATTTTTGTATGAAAACTATATTGTGTGGCATATCATTAAATTGGATTTTATAGATACTTACCGTTGCTGTTATTTCTGACATCCGCACCCCTCAATTTTTCGAAATTTTCCAAATTTCCCGAAATTTCCGTTGTTTTGTTGATTGTCAAAAATTTTTGTACTATCCGTACACTAGATTATTTGATATTCTTGTTGTACTCGCCGAGACGCATCTCCCGACGTATCTTGCGTCGCGCTCCGGCAAAATTTAATTTTTGACTTTAACTCAATATAAGGAAATCCACCTAAGTAAACTACATTGAAAACAAACATTGACTAATTTCCAAAAATTTTTGTATGAAAACTATATTGTGTGGCATATCATTAAATTGGATTTTATAGATACTTACCGTTGCTGTTATTTCTGACATCCGCACCCCTCAATTTTTCGAAATTTTCCAAATTTCCCGAAATTTCCGTTGTTTTGTTGATTGTCAAAAATTTTTGTACTATCCGTACACTAGATTATTTGATATTCTTGTTGTACTCGCCGAGACGCATCTCCCGACGTATCTTGCGTCGCGCTCCGGCAAAATTTAATTTTTGACTTTAACTCAATATAAGGAAATCCACCTAAGTAAACTACATTGAAAACAAACATTGACTAATTTCCAAAAATTTTTGTATGAAAACTATATTGTGTGGCATATCATTAAATTGGATTTTATAGATACTTACCGTTGCTGTTATTTCTGACATCCGCACCCCTCAATTTTTCGAAATTTTCCAAATTTCCCGAAATTTCCGTTGTTTTGTTGATTGTCAAAAATTTTTGTACTATCCGTACACTAGATTATTTGATATTCTTGTTGTACTCGCCGAGACGCATCTCCCGACGTATCTTGCGTCGCGCTCCGGCAAAATTTAATTTTTGACTTTAACTCAATATAAGGAAATCCACCTAAGTAAACTAACCCCCGTGATGGACATGTCCGAGGCAGCGTGTCTCACGCTGCCTCGGACACTAAAAGGCGGACACGGTACGGTGTTTCGGGGGCTTCTGAGCCCCCGCAACAGGAAAAGGACCGCAACAGCGGTACGTGCAGGGGCGGTTGCGGACGACAACTTAGACGTGAGTCAGAGGAAGCCCGCAGCCGTCCCTAATGCGCCGAAGATGGCCTTTTTAAAAAAAAAAAAAAAAAACCTAAGTAAACTACATTGAAAACAAACATTGACTAATTTCCAAAAATTTTTGTATGAAAACTATATTGTGTGGCATATCATTAAATTGGATTTTATAGATACTTACCGTTGCTGTTATTTCTGACATCCGCACCCCTCAATTTTTCGAAATTTTCCAAATTTCCCGAAATTTCCGTTGTTTTGTTGATTGTCAAAAATTTTTGTACTATCCGTACACTAGATTATTTGATATTCTTGTTGTACTCGCCGAGACGCATCTCCCGACGTATCTTGCGTCGCGCTCCGGCAAAATTTAATTTTTGACTTTAACTCAATATAAGGAAATCCACCTAAGTAAACTACATTGAAAACAAACATTGACTAATTTCCAAAAATTTTTGTATGAAAACTATATTGTGTGGCATATCATTAAATTGGATTTTATAGATACTTACCGTTGCTGTTATTTCTGACATCCGCACCCCTCAATTTTTCGAAATTTTCCAAATTTCCCGAAATTTCCGTTGTTTTGTTGATTGTCAAAAATTTTTGTACTATCCGTACACTAGATTATTTGATATTCTTGTTGTACTCGCCGAGACGCATCTCCCGACGTATCTTGCGTCGCGCTCCGGCAAAATTTAATTTTTGACTTTAACTCAATATAAGGAAATCCACCTAAGTAAACTACATTGAAAACAAACATTGACTAATTTCCAAAAATTTTTGTATGAAAACTATATTGTGTGGCATATCATTAAATTGGATTTTATAGATACTTACCGTTGCTGTTATTTCTGACATCCGCACCCCTCAATTTTTCGAAATTTTCCAAATTTCCCGAAATTTCCGTTGTTTTGTTGATTGTCAAAAATTTTTGTACTATCCGTACACTAGATTATTTGATATTCTTGTTGTACTCGCCGAGACGCATCTCCCGACGTATCTTGCGTCGCGCTCCGGCAAAATTTAATTTTTGACTTTAACTCAATATAAGGAAATCCACCTAAGTAAACTACATTGAAAACAAACATTGACTAATTTCCAAAAATTTTTGTATGAAAACTATATTGTGTGGCATATCATTAAATTGGATTTTATAGATACTTACCGTTGCTGTTATTTCTGACATCCGCACCCCTCAATTTTTCGAAATTTTCCAAATTTCCCGAAATTTCCGTTGTTTTGTTGATTGTCAAAAATTTTTGTACTATCCGTACACTAGATTATTTGATATTCTTGTTGTACTCGCCGAGACGCATCTCCCGACGTATCTTGCGTCGCGCTCCGGCAAAATTTAATTTTTGACTTTAACTCAATATAAGGAAATCCACCTAAGTAAACTACATTGAAAACAAACATTGACTAATTTCCAAAAATTTTTGTATGAAAACTATATTGTGTGGCATATCATTAAATTGGATTTTATAGATACTTACCGTTGCTGTTATTTCTGACATCCGCACCCCTCAATTTTTCGAAATTTTCCAAATTTCCCGAAATTTCCGTTGTTTTGTTGATTGTCAAAAATTTTTGTACTATCCGTACACTAGATTATTTGATATTCTTGTTGTACTCGCCGAGACGCATCTCCCGACGTATCTTGCGTCGCGCTCCGGCAAAATTTAATTTTTGACTTTAACTCAATATAAGGAAATCCACCTAAGTAAACTACATTGAAAACAAACATTGACTAATTTCCAAAAATTTTTGTATGAAAACTATATTGTGTGGCATATCATTAAATTGGATTTTATAGATACTTACCGTTGCTGTTATTTCTGACATCCGCACCCCTCAATTTTTCGAAATTTTCCAAATTTCCCGAAATTTCCGTTGTTTTGTTGATTGTCAAAAATTTTTGTACTATCCGTACACTAGATTATTTGATATTCTTGTTGTACTCGCCGAGACGCATCTCCCGACGTATCTTGCGTCGCGCTCCGGCAAAATTTAATTTTTGACTTTAACTCAATATAAGGAAATCCACCTAAGTAAACTACATTGAAAACAAACATTGACTAATTTCCAAAAATTTTTGTATGAAAACTATATTGTGTGGCATATCATTAAATTGGATTTTATAGATACTTACCGTTGCTGTTATTTCTGACATCCGCACCCCTCAATTTTTCGAAATTTTCCAAATTTCCCGAAATTTCCGTTGTTTTGTTGATTGTCAAAAATTTTTGTACTATCCGTACACTAGATTATTTGATATTCTTGTTGTACTCGCCGAGACGCATCTCCCGACGTATCTTGCGTCGCGCTCCGGCAAAATTTAATTTTTGACTTTAACTCAATATAAGGAAATCCACCTAAGTAAACTACATTGAAAACAAACATTGACTAATTTCCAAAAATTTTTGTATGAAAACTATATTGTGTGGCATATCATTAAATTGGATTTTATAGATACTTACCGTTGCTGTTATTTCTGACATCCGCACCCCTCAATTTTTCGAAATTTTCCAAATTTCCCGAAATTTCCGTTGTTTTGTTGATTGTCAAAAATTTTTGTACTATCCGTACACTAGATTATTTGATATTCTTGTTGTACTCGCCGAGACGCATCTCCCGACGTATCTTGCGTCGCGCTCCGGCAAAATTTAATTTTTGACTTTAACTCAATATAAGGAAATCCACCTAAGTAAACTACATTGAAAACAAACATTGACTAATTTCCAAAAATTTTTGTATGAAAACTATATTGTGTGGCATATCATTAAATTGGATTTTATAGATACTTACCGTTGCTGTTATTTCTGACATCCGCACCCCTCAATTTTTCGAAATTTTCCAAATTTCCCGAAATTTCCGTTGTTTTGTTGATTGTCAAAAATTTTTGTACTATCCGTACACTAGATTATTTGATATTCTTGTTGTACTCGCCGAGACGCATCTCCCGACGTATCTTGCGTCGCGCTCCGGCAAAATTTAATTTTTGACTTTAACTCAATATAAGGAAATCCACCTAAGTAAACTACATTGAAAACAAACATTGACTAATTTCCAAAAATTTTTGTATGAAAACTATATTGTGTGGCATATCATTAAATTGGATTTTATAGATACTTACCGTTGCTGTTATTTCTGACATCCGCACCCCTCAATTTTTCGAAATTTTCCAAATTTCCCGAAATTTCCGTTGTTTTGTTGATTGTCAAAAATTTTTGTACTATCCGTACACTAGATTATTTGATATTCTTGTTGTACTCGCCGAGACGCATCTCCCGACGTATCTTGCGTCGCGCTCCGGCAAAATTTAATTTTTGACTTTAACTCAATATAAGGAAATCCACCTAAGTAAACTACATTGAAAACAAACATTGACTAATTTCCAAAAATTTTTGTATGAAAACTATATTGTGTGGCATATCATTAAATTGGATTTTATAGATACTTACCGTTGCTGTTATTTCTGACATCCGCACCCCTCAATTTTTCGAAATTTTCCAAATTTCCCGAAATTTCCGTTGTTTTGTTGATTGTCAAAAATTTTTGTACTATCCGTACACTAGATTATTTGATATTCTTGTTGTACTCGCCGAGACGCATCTCCCGACGTATCTTGCGTCGCGCTCCGGCAAAATTTAATTTTTGACTTTAACTCAATATAAGGAAATCCACCTAAGTAAACTACATTGAAAACAAACATTGACTAATTTCCAAAAATTTTTGTATGAAAACTATATTGTGTGGCATATCATTAAATTGGATTTTATAGATACTTACCGTTGCTGTTATTTCTGACATCCGCACCCCTCAATTTTTCGAAATTTTCCAAATTTCCCGAAATTTCCGTTGTTTTGTTGATTGTCAAAAATTTTTGTACTATCCGTACACTAGATTATTTGATATTCTTGTTGTACTCGCCGAGACGCATCTCCCGACGTATCTTGCGTCGCGCTCCGGCAAAATTTAATTTTTGACTTTAACTCAATATAAGGAAATCCACCTAAGTAAACTACATTGAAAACAAACATTGACTAATTTCCAAAAATTTTTGTATGAAAACTATATTGTGTGGCATATCATTAAATTGGATTTTATAGATACTTACCGTTGCTGTTATTTCTGACATCCGCACCCCTCAATTTTTCGAAATTTTCCAAATTTCCCGAAATTTCCGTTGTTTTGTTGATTGTCAAAAATTTTTGTACTATCCGTACACTAGATTATTTGATATTCTTGTTGTACTCGCCGAGACGCATCTCCCGACGTATCTTGCGTCGCGCTCCGGCAAAATTTAATTTTTGACTTTAACTCAATATAAGGAAATCCACCTAAGTAAACTACATTGAAAACAAACATTGACTAATTTCCAAAAATTTTTGTATGAAAACTATATTGTGTGGCATATCATTAAATTGGATTTTATAGATACTTACCGTTGCTGTTATTTCTGACATCCGCACCCCTCAATTTTTCGAAATTTTCCAAATTTCCCGAAATTTCCGTTGTTTTGTTGATTGTCAAAAATTTTTGTACTATCCGTACACTAGATTATTTGATATTCTTGTTGTACTCGCCGAGACGCATCTCCCGACGTATCTTGCGTCGCGCTCCGGCAAAATTTAATTTTTGACTTTAACTCAATATAAGGAAATCCACCTAAGTAAACTACATTGAAAACAAACATTGACTAATTTCCAAAAATTTTTGTATGAAAACTATATTGTGTGGCATATCATTAAATTGGATTTTATAGATACTTACCGTTGCTGTTATTTCTGACATCCGCACCCCTCAATTTTTCGAAATTTTCCAAATTTCCCGAAATTTCCGTTGTTTTGTTGATTGTCAAAAATTTTTGTACTATCCGTACACTAGATTATTTGATATTCTTGTTGTACTCGCCGAGACGCATCTCCCGACGTATCTTGCGTCGCGCTCCGGCAAAATTTAATTTTTGACTTTAACTCAATATAAGGAAATCCACCTAAGTAAACTACATTGAAAACAAACATTGACTAATTTCCAAAAATTTTTGTATGAAAACTATATTGTGTGGCATATCATTAAATTGGATTTTATAGATACTTACCGTTGCTGTTATTTCTGACATCCGCACCCCTCAATTTTTCGAAATTTTCCAAATTTCCCGAAATTTCCGTTGTTTTGTTGATTGTCAAAAATTTTTGTACTATCCGTACACTAGATTATTTGATATTCTTGTTGTACTCGCCGAGACGCATCTCCCGACGTATCTTGCGTCGCGCTCCGGCAAAATTTAATTTTTGACTTTAACTCAATATAAGGAAATCCACCTAAGTAAACTACATTGAAAACAAACATTGACTAATTTCCAAAAATTTTTGTATGAAAACTATATTGTGTGGCATATCATTAAATTGGATTTTATAGATACTTACCGTTGCTGTTATTTCTGACATCCGCACCCCTCAATTTTTCGAAATTTTCCAAATTTCCCGAAATTTCCGTTGTTTTGTTGATTGTCAAAAATTTTTGTACTATCCGTACACTAGATTATTTGATATTCTTGTTGTACTCGCCGAGACGCATCTCCCGACGTATCTTGCGTCGCGCTCCGGCAAAATTTAATTTTTGACTTTAACTCAATATAAGGAAATCCACCTAAGTAAACTACATTGAAAACAAACATTGACTAATTTCCAAAAATTTTTGTATGAAAACTATATTGTGTGGCATATCATTAAATTGGATTTTATAGATACTTACCGTTGCTGTTATTTCTGACATCCGCACCCCTCAATTTTTCGAAATTTTCCAAATTTCCCGAAATTTCCGTTGTTTTGTTGATTGTCAAAAATTTTTGTACTATCCGTACACTAGATTATTTGATATTCTTGTTGTACTCGCCGAGACGCATCTCCCGACGTATCTTGCGTCGCGCTCCGGCAAAATTTAATTTTTGACTTTAACTCAATATAAGGAAATCCACCTAAGTAAACTACATTGAAAACAAACATTGACTAATTTCCAAAAATTTTTGTATGAAAACTATATTGTGTGGCATATCATTAAATTGGATTTTATAGATACTTACCGTTGCTGTTATTTCTGACATCCGCACCCCTCAATTTTTCGAAATTTTCCAAATTTCCCGAAATTTCCGTTGTTTTGTTGATTGTCAAAAATTTTTGTACTATCCGTACACTAGATTATTTGATATTCTTGTTGTACTCGCCGAGACGCATCTCCCGACGTATCTTGCGTCGCGCTCCGGCAAAATTTAATTTTTGACTTTAACTCAATATAAGGAAATCCACCTAAGTAAACTACATTGAAAACAAACATTGACTAATTTCCAAAAATTTTTGTATGAAAACTATATTGTGTGGCATATCATTAAATTGGATTTTATAGATACTTACCGTTGCTGTTATTTCTGACATCCGCACCCCTCAATTTTTCGAAATTTTCCAAATTTCCCGAAATTTCCGTTGTTTTGTTGATTGTCAAAAATTTTTGTACTATCCGTACACTAGATTATTTGATATTCTTGTTGTACTCGCCGAGACGCATCTCCCGACGTATCTTGCGTCGCGCTCCGGCAAAATTTAATTTTTGACTTTAACTCAATATAAGGAAATCCACCTAAGTAAACTACATTGAAAACAAACATTGACTAATTTCCAAAAATTTTTGTATGAAAACTATATTGTGTGGCATATCATTAAATTGGATTTTATAGATACTTACCGTTGCTGTTATTTCTGACATCCGCACCCCTCAATTTTTCGAAATTTTCCAAATTTCCCGAAATTTCCGTTGTTTTGTTGATTGTCAAAAATTTTTGTACTATCCGTACACTAGATTATTTGATATTCTTGTTGTACTCGCCGAGACGCATCTCCCGACGTATCTTGCGTCGCGCTCCGGCAAAATTTAATTTTTGACTTTAACTCAATATAAGGAGGGGTGCAAAGTCAGGAAACCTCCACGTGGTGCACCCTGGGCAACGGAGCGTCGGTCGAGTTGATCGGCGCTACGGCCAATATCCTGACGAATAGTGGTCTTGGCGGTAGTCGCCGCTTTTTGCGGTGGCTGCCGCATCTTTAGATGGTGGGCCCGTTTATTCGGGCGGCTCCCGGTTCATCCGGGAGTGTCGACGGGCTCGGTGTGCGCTAACACCGCCCCGAGCAGGCAGCGGGGGGGAACCTTCCTCTCCGCTGTCACCGTTGCAGATCGTAATCTAGTATGGAGGTCCGTGGACATGTCTCGCGCTCCTGCTGGACCGAGGGTCTTGGCTTAATCGCCCGGACCACGAGGGAGAATACCTCTATAAAAAGTTCCCCGAATCCCAAGCGGCGGCGCACCGCGAGGGGATGCATGGCCGATGGGTAGTTCGGTCACTAGTGCGACCCCCGCCAGAGTACCGGCCGACCCTCTTGGCGGGTTACGCTAGGCTTACCCAGGTACAGGGGGCACTGCCTGGGTGGACTCTTTATTTCCCCCATACTCGTGGGACAAACATGGAAAAAAATGTACCAAAAATAATTTTGACGAGGGTGCCTACTCCAGTTCCGGCTGGAGAGGCGGAGACTGGTGGGCGAAAGCCCGTTGATGGCGGACGAAGAGTCGGCGCGGACAAGATGTCCACAGGCGTCGACTCTGAGTCGAGTATGAGCGTTTCCTCCGCTCGGAGCCGTAGGCTCTGGAGGAAACGCTCAGAGCTGAACAACAGCAGGTCGTCCTTAGGGAGCGACACTGAGGAGCCGGTCCCGAAGTCGCAAGCGACAACCGGACGCGGCAGAGGAGGACCATCTTTGGTCGACGATTCCGTCGACCAAAGAAAGAAAGCCAAGGCGCGCGATCTCCTGAAGCGCAGGGAGGCCCGCCAAAGGGCAAGGAGGGAGGAGAGCGAGGAGGGCATGGTCCTTCGCTCTGCCGCCAAACCGAAGGTGCCCGCCGAGGAGGTGGCTGTCGCTGCGGCGGCGGAACCGGCACCGAGCGCTCGCCCCAAAGGCGAGGCCAAAAAGTGGCGTGACAAGTGCGCCAAATTGGAGGAGGCGGTGAAGGAGCTGAAGCGCGAAAACGCTTCTCTCCTTCGCCGTTTGGAGGAGCTGGCAGCAGTGGAGGCCAAGTGGCAGGCCAGGATGGAGTCCGTCCTCGCAGGGCCGGCCCAGAGGCCTCCACTGGCCCATGAGAGAAGGTCCACCCCCGGGGACATACCACTCCCCGTCCAGGGTGGCTTCGTTGGGGGAGCTCCCCAGCCTTCCTCTAAGGGGAAGGGGAGGGGGAAGGGGAAAGGAGCAGTGCAGCCTGCTCCTCTCAAGGCCCCTGCCATAGTGGCCGGGCCTTCCACCTCAGCTGCCGTGGCGGTCGCTGGACCGTCAGGGGTGCCCAAAAAAGGGAGGGGGAAAGTCGCCACCCCCGCTGCCCCCGTCGTCGCGAGGACTGCTCCAAGGGAGCCTCGCCCGCTACCACCAGCCCCAGCGTCCATGGACACTGAATGGACGGTGGTGGTGGGAAAGAAGAAGCGGGGGAAGAACCCCGCCGCAGCGCCCGCAGTTATACCGCAGACGCAACAGAGGAGGCAGAGGCGCAAGGAGCCCAAGCTGCGTCAGCCACGCTCGGCGGCCATAGTGCTGTCGCTGACGCCGGCGGCGGTGGCCAAGGGCCTAACGTACGCCAAGGTGCTGACGGACGCTCAGCACCGCGTCGACCTCGCCGGCCTCGGTATTGACAGGCTGAGGCCCAAGGTGGCAGCCACGGGTGCCATGTTATATGAGGTGCCCGGGGCTGAGTCGGAGCGGAAGGCGGACTCCCTCGCCGCAAGGCTGAGGGAATGCTTTGGTGAGTCGGAGGATGTCAAAATCTCCCGGCCCACCAAGTGCACGGAGCTGCGGCTGTCGGAGTTGGATCCGGCAGCCACTTCCGAGACGGTCGCAGCGGCACTCAGCGTTGCTGGCGAGTGCGCAGTCGACGCCGTCAAGGTCGGACAGATCCGGCCTGACCGCTCCGGCCTGAGCGCAGTTTGGGCCAAGGTGCCAACTAAAGTGGCACAGAAAATAAAGGCGGGCCGCCTGATGGTGGGGTGGACAGTGGCCCGGGTGACGGTGCTAGGGGCGCGCCCGATGCGCTGTTTCCGTTGCCTTGAGCACGGACACACGCAGAGCACCTGCACCGGAGGACCGGACCGCAGCGATCTCTGTTATCGCTGCGGCAAACCGGGCCACAAAGCCCGCGGATGCGAGGCCGCGCCGAACTGCGCAGTCTGCGCGGCCGCAGGGAGGCCCGCCAAGCATCCGGTGGGCGGGAAGGCGTGTCCCGCCCCCTTCCGTCGCGATAGGCGCCGCGACGGGATACGAAGTGCTGCTGCCGCTGGGGCTTCGACCCAGCCGCAGTCAGCGAGCCCACCGCAAGGGGCCGCGATGGATGTGGTAGAGATCGCCCAATAATGGAATTAAATTTCCTCCAGGCGAACATCAACCACTGTGCCAGTGCCCAGGACCTGTTGTCCCAAAGCCTGGCGCAGTGGTCGGTGCAAGTGGCCGTGGTCGCTGAGCCGTACTTTGTCCCCCCCCGGGATAACTGGGCTGGGGACCTTGACGGCTTGGTGGCTATCATCAGCCGGGGCGCCGCTGGCTCCCCACCCTTCGAAAAAGTAGCGAAGGACAGGGGATGCGTGGCGGTTCTGTTGGGAGACATTTGGATAGTAGGAGTGTACTTTTCTCCCAACAGACCCCTCGCCGAATTTGAGTCTTTCCTCGTTCGGCTGGGGGCCTTGGTGGAACAAGGCCAACCTCACCCGGCGGTCGTCGCCGGCGACTTCAACGCCAAGTCCGTGGCTTGGGGTTCGCCGGCGACGAACGGTCGTGGTCGGGTCCTGGAGGAATGGGCGATCTCTGTCGGCCTGGTCGTCCTGAACAGGGGGTCGGTGGACACGTGCGTGCGGCACAACGGCGGGTCGATTATAGACCTGTCGTTTGCGAGTGCCGCCGTCGCACGCCGTGTCCGGGACTGGAGAGTCCTCGTGGGCGTGGAGACGTTGTCGGACCATCGTTACGTCAGGTTCGGCGTCTCCGCGTCCCCGAGTGTCCAGTCCGGTGGTGTACCGAGTGCCCCAAATCAGGACGGCCCGCGGTGGGCGCTTCGTCGCCTCGATGGGGAGGCCCTAGTGCTGGCCGCTCTGGTCATGTCGTGGCTCCCCGTGCCGGACGGGCCGGTACGGGTTGAGCAGGAGGCGGAGTGGTTCGGGGTGGCAATGTCGGATGTCTGCGACGCCGGCATGCCCCGAGCTCTCCGCCGTTCGCCGGTGCGACAGGTGTACTGGTGGTCGGCGGAGCTATCGCAGTTGCGCGCGTCGTGCGTGGCTGCGCGCCGCCGATACGCCAGGCATCGTCGTCGCCGGCTAAGAGATGAGAATCACGCAGACCAGGAGCGGCAGCTCTATGGCCTCTACAAAGAGGCAAAGAGAGCGCTGCGGGTGGCCATTCATGGGGCCAAGGTCGCGGCACGTAAGGCGTTCGTGGGGACTCTCGAAAGGGACCCGTGGGGGCGCCCTTACCGTCTGGTGATGAAGAAGCTTCGCCCAGCGGCGCCCCCGCTGTCGCAGAGTCTCCGGCCAGAATTACTGGCCAACGTCGTCGCGGCCTTGTTCCCGGCCACCGAGGAGTTCACTCCTCCACCGATGGCGCCACCGGATGTGGCGTCATCGTCGAATGAGAATCCGGCAAGGGATATCCCGGAGGTTTCGCCCGCTGAAATGCGGGCGGCAGTGCTTCGGCTGCGGAGCAAAAACACGGCCCCAGGACTCGATGGCATCCCCGGGAAAGCCTGGGTGCTAGCCCTCGAGTACCTGGGCCCGAGGCTCCGCGGCTTATTCACCGCCTGCCTGGAGCAGGGCGTCTTCCCGGTGCGTTGGAAAACCGGGAAGCTCGTCCTGCTGAAGAAGGGGGGACGACCCGCAGAGTCGCCGTCGGCCTACCGGCCCATCGTGTTGCTCGACGAGGTGGCAAAGCTCTTCGAGCGCATCATCCATACCCGCCTCGTCGAGCATCTCGATAGGGTCGGTCCGAATTTGGCCGACGAACAGTATGGATTCAGGAGGGGACGTTCCACTGTCCACGCGATTCTGCGGGTGAAGGCACAGGCGGAGGATGCAGTGGCCAGAGGCAGTGTAGTGATAGCGGTGTCGTTGGACATATCCAACGCATTCAACTCGCTGCCCTGGCCCTGCATCCACGAGGCACTGCGGTACCACGTGGTGCCGCCCTATCTCCGGCGTTTGGTGCACGCGTACCTGTCTGACAGGCACGTGGTGTATCCGGGCGCCGATGGGTGGCACCGAAGAGCGATGTCGTGCGGTGTTCCACAGGGCTCGGTTTTGGGCCCTCTCCTGTGGAACATCGGGTACGACTGGGTGCTCCGTGGTTCCAATCTCCGGGGCGTCGGCGTGACTTGTTACGCCGACGATACGTTAGTCACAGCGACTGCTGGGACCTTCCGGGACGCCGCAACTCTGGCGGCGGCGGGCACCGGCCAAGTTGTTCGAAGAATCCACCGTTTAGGGTTGAAGGTGGCCCTCGAGAAAACCGAGGCCGTGTGTTTTCACGGACCTCGGAGAGGGCCACCGGCCGGTGCCGGCATCGTCGTTGGGGGGGTGCGGATCCCCATCGGCTCTAGCATGAGGTATCTGGGTTTAGTCCTAGATAGCCGATGGCGATTCCGCACCCACTTTAAGGAGTTGAGGACGAAATTGTCCCGGGCAGCGGGCGCTCTTTCCCGCCTGCTGCCCAACCTGGAAGGTCCTGGCTTCCCTTGCCGGAGGCTGTATCACGGAGTCGTGCGGTCCATAGCCCTTTATGGCAGCCCCGTCTGGGCTGACTCCCTGGGCCGCCCCTGCGTCGCCCTTCTGCGCGCCCCGCAGAGAGCTTTAGCGCAGCGGGCGGTCAGGGCGTACCGCACGGTCTCTTTCGAGGCGGCTTGCCTATTGGCCGGATTTCTGCCCTGGGACCTGGACGCCAAATCCCTTGCCGATGTATTCCATTGGCGGGAGGAGGCGTTCAGTCGCGGGGAGCGTCCGGCCCTGAAGGAGGTGGAGGCCAAGAGGGCCGCCTTACGGCGAGCCGCCGTGGAGGAGTGGCGTCTCAGGCTGGAGGCCCCGTCGTGGGGGCACCGGGTCGTAGAGGCAGTGCGTCCTGTCTTTGCCGAATGGCTGGACAGGCGCCACGGAGCGGCAACATACCGCCTGACGCAGGTGCTCACCGGGCATGGCTGCTTCGGTGAGTTCCTGTTTCGGGTGGTAGGTGTAGAGGAGTCGGCCGTGTGTCACTATTGTGACAACTGCCCAATGGACACGGCCCAACATACGTTGGAGTGTTGTCCAGCCTGGGATGAGGAGCGCAGCGCTCTCAAAACAGTCGTCGGAGAAGACCTCTCGCTGCCGGCCGTGGTCGCTTCCATGGTCGGCGGCCGGGAGGCCTGGCAGGCGGTGGCCCACTTCTGCGAGGCGGTCCTCTCGCGGAAGGAGAGTGCCGAGAGGGATCGCCAGCGCAGTGGTGATCCCTCCCGCCGCCAGACGAGACGTAGGAGGCGTCGGGTGGACGACTGACCGACGTCTCCCGCCCTGTGGATTGGGGGCGTTTGGAGAATTCCACCACGGTATCCCCTGCCTGTCGTAAAAGGCGACTAATAGGGGCCTCCGGGGGTCACGGGTGGGCGGGACGTGCCGCCCACCCATTAGTCTAGCCAACTTCTGTGGCCCCCGTGATGGACATGTCCAAGGCAGCGTGTCTCACGCTGCCTCGGACACCAAAAAGCGGACACGATACGGTGTTTCGGGGGCTTCTGAGCCCCCGCAACAGGGGAAAAAAGGACCGCAAAAACGCGGTACGCGCAGGGGCGGTTGCGGACGACAACTTAGACGTGAGTCGGAGGAAGCCCGCAGCCGTCCCTAATGAGCCGAAGATGGCCGTTTTAAAAAAAAAAAAAAACCTAAGTAAACTACATTGAAAACAAACATTGACTAATTTCCAAAAATTTTTGTATGAAAACTATATTGTGTGGCATATCATTAAATTGGATTTTATAGATACTTACCGTTGCTGTTATTTCTGACATCCGCACCCCTCAATTTTTCGAAATTTTCCAAATTTCCCGAAATTTCCGTTGTTTTGTTGATTGTCAAAAATTTTTGTACTATCCGTACACTAGATTATTTGATATTCTTGTTGTACTCGCCGAGACGCATCTCCCGACGTATCTTGCGTCGCGCTCCGGCAAAATTTAATTTTTGACTTTAACTCAATATAAGGAAATCCACCTAAGTAAACTACATTGAAAACAAACATTGACTAATTTCCAAAAATTTTTGTATGAAAACTATATTGTGTGGCATATCATTAAATTGGATTTTATAGATACTTACCGTTGCTGTTATTTCTGACATCCGCACCCCTCAATTTTTCGAAATTTTCCAAATTTCCCGAAATTTCCGTTGTTTTGTTGATTGTCAAAAATTTTTGTACTATCCGTACACTAGATTATTTGATATTCTTGTTGTACTCGCCGAGACGCATCTCCCGACGTATCTTGCGTCGCGCTCCGGCAAAATTTAATTTTTGACTTTAACTCAATATAAGGAAATCCACCTAAGTAAACTACATTGAAAACAAACATTGACTAATTTCCAAAAATTTTTGTATGAAAACTATATTGTGTGGCATATCATTAAATTGGATTTTATAGATACTTACCGTTGCTGTTATTTCTGACATCCGCACCCCTCAATTTTTCGAAATTTTCCAAATTTCCCGAAATTTCCGTTGTTTTGTTGATTGTCAAAAATTTTTGTACTATCCGTACACTAGATTATTTGATATTCTTGTTGTACTCGCCGAGACGCATCTCCCGACGTATCTTGCGTCGCGCTCCGGCAAAATTTAATTTTTGACTTTAACTCAATATAAGGAAATCCACCTAAGTAAACTACATTGAAAACAAACATTGACTAATTTCCAAAAATTTTTGTATGAAAACTATATTGTGTGGCATATCATTAAATTGGATTTTATAGATACTTACCGTTGCTGTTATTTCTGACATCCGCACCCCTCAATTTTTCGAAATTTTCCAAATTTCCCGAAATTTCCGTTGTTTTGTTGATTGTCAAAAATTTTTGTACTATCCGTACACTAGATTATTTGATATTCTTGTTGTACTCGCCGAGACGCATCTCCCGACGTATCTTGCGTCGCGCTCCGGCAAAATTTAATTTTTGACTTTAACTCAATATAAGGAAATCCACCTAAGTAAACTACATTGAAAACAAACATTGACTAATTTCCAAAAATTTTTGTATGAAAACTATATTGTGTGGCATATCATTAAATTGGATTTTATAGATACTTACCGTTGCTGTTATTTCTGACATCCGCACCCCTCAATTTTTCGAAATTTTCCAAATTTCCCGAAATTTCCGTTGTTTTGTTGATTGTCAAAAATTTTTGTACTATCCGTACACTAGATTATTTGATATTCTTGTTGTACTCGCCGAGACGCATCTCCCGACGTATCTTGCGTCGCGCTCCGGCAAAATTTAATTTTTGACTTTAACTCAATATAAGGAAATCCACCTAAGTAAACTACATTGAAAACAAACATTGACTAATTTCCAAAAATTTTTGTATGAAAACTATATTGTGTGGCATATCATTAAATTGGATTTTATAGATACTTACCGTTGCTGTTATTTCTGACATCCGCACCCCTCAATTTTTCGAAATTTTCCAAATTTCCCGAAATTTCCGTTGTTTTGTTGATTGTCAAAAATTTTTGTACTATCCGTACACTAGATTATTTGATATTCTTGTTGTACTCGCCGAGACGCATCTCCCGACGTATCTTGCGTCGCGCTCCGGCAAAATTTAATTTTTGACTTTAACTCAATATAAGGAAATCCACCTAAGTAAACTACATTGAAAACAAACATTGACTAATTTCCAAAAATTTTTGTATGAAAACTATATTGTGTGGCATATCATTAAATTGGATTTTATAGATACTTACCGTTGCTGTTATTTCTGACATCCGCACCCCTCAATTTTTCGAAATTTTCCAAATTTCCCGAAATTTCCGTTGTTTTGTTGATTGTCAAAAATTTTTGTACTATCCGTACACTAGATTATTTGATATTCTTGTTGTACTCGCCGAGACGCATCTCCCGACGTATCTTGCGTCGCGCTCCGGCAAAATTTAATTTTTGACTTTAACTCAATATAAGGAAATCCACCTAAGTAAACTACATTGAAAACAAACATTGACTAATTTCCAAAAATTTTTGTATGAAAACTATATTGTGTGGCATATCATTAAATTGGATTTTATAGATACTTACCGTTGCTGTTATTTCTGACATCCGCACCCCTCAATTTTTCGAAATTTTCCAAATTTCCCGAAATTTCCGTTGTTTTGTTGATTGTCAAAAATTTTTGTACTATCCGTACACTAGATTATTTGATATTCTTGTTGTACTCGCCGAGACGCATCTCCCGACGTATCTTGCGTCGCGCTCCGGCAAAATTTAATTTTTGACTTTAACTCAATATAAGGAAATCCACCTAAGTAAACTACATTGAAAACAAACATTGACTAATTTCCAAAAATTTTTGTATGAAAACTATATTGTGTGGCATATCATTAAATTGGATTTTATAGATACTTACCGTTGCTGTTATTTCTGACATCCGCACCCCTCAATTTTTCGAAATTTTCCAAATTTCCCGAAATTTCCGTTGTTTTGTTGATTGTCAAAAATTTTTGTACTATCCGTACACTAGATTATTTGATATTCTTGTTGTACTCGCCGAGACGCATCTCCCGACGTATCTTGCGTCGCGCTCCGGCAAAATTTAATTTTTGACTTTAACTCAATATAAGGAAATCCACCTAAGTAAACTACATTGAAAACAAACATTGACTAATTTCCAAAAATTTTTGTATGAAAACTATATTGTGTGGCATATCATTAAATTGGATTTTATAGATACTTACCGTTGCTGTTATTTCTGACATCCGCACCCCTCAATTTTTCGAAATTTTCCAAATTTCCCGAAATTTCCGTTGTTTTGTTGATTGTCAAAAATTTTTGTACTATCCGTACACTAGATTATTTGATATTCTTGTTGTACTCGCCGAGACGCATCTCCCGACGTATCTTGCGTCGCGCTCCGGCAAAATTTAATTTTTGACTTTAACTCAATATAAGGAAATCCACCTAAGTAAACTACATTGAAAACAAACATTGACTAATTTCCAAAAATTTTTGTATGAAAACTATATTGTGTGGCATATCATTAAATTGGATTTTATAGATACTTACCGTTGCTGTTATTTCTGACATCCGCACCCCTCAATTTTTCGAAATTTTCCAAATTTCCCGAAATTTCCGTTGTTTTGTTGATTGTCAAAAATTTTTGTACTATCCGTACACTAGATTATTTGATATTCTTGTTGTACTCGCCGAGACGCATCTCCCGACGTATCTTGCGTCGCGCTCCGGCAAAATTTAATTTTTGACTTTAACTCAATATAAGGAAATCCACCTAAGTAAACTACATTGAAAACAAACATTGACTAATTTCCAAAAATTTTTGTATGAAAACTATATTGTGTGGCATATCATTAAATTGGATTTTATAGATACTTACCGTTGCTGTTATTTCTGACATCCGCACCCCTCAATTTTTCGAAATTTTCCAAATTTCCCGAAATTTCCGTTGTTTTGTTGATTGTCAAAAATTTTTGTACTATCCGTACACTAGATTATTTGATATTCTTGTTGTACTCGCCGAGACGCATCTCCCGACGTATCTTGCGTCGCGCTCCGGCAAAATTTAATTTTTGACTTTAACTCAATATAAGGAAATCCACCTAAGTAAACTACATTGAAAACAAACATTGACTAATTTCCAAAAATTTTTGTATGAAAACTATATTGTGTGGCATATCATTAAATTGGATTTTATAGATACTTACCGTTGCTGTTATTTCTGACATCCGCACCCCTCAATTTTTCGAAATTTTCCAAATTTCCCGAAATTTCCGTTGTTTTGTTGATTGTCAAAAATTTTTGTACTATCCGTACACTAGATTATTTGATATTCTTGTTGTACTCGCCGAGACGCATCTCCCGACGTATCTTGCGTCGCGCTCCGGCAAAATTTAATTTTTGACTTTAACTCAATATAAGGAAATCCACCTAAGTAAACTACATTGAAAACAAACATTGACTAATTTCCAAAAATTTTTGTATGAAAACTATATTGTGTGGCATATCATTAAATTGGATTTTATAGATACTTACCGTTGCTGTTATTTCTGACATCCGCACCCCTCAATTTTTCGAAATTTTCCAAATTTCCCGAAATTTCCGTTGTTTTGTTGATTGTCAAAAATTTTTGTACTATCCGTACACTAGATTATTTGATATTCTTGTTGTACTCGCCGAGACGCATCTCCCGACGTATCTTGCGTCGCGCTCCGGCAAAATTTAATTTTTGACTTTAACTCAATATAAGGAAATCCACCTAAGTAAACTACATTGAAAACAAACATTGACTAATTTCCAAAAATTTTTGTATGAAAACTATATTGTGTGGCATATCATTAAATTGGATTTTATAGATACTTACCGTTGCTGTTATTTCTGACATCCGCACCCCTCAATTTTTCGAAATTTTCCAAATTTCCCGAAATTTCCGTTGTTTTGTTGATTGTCAAAAATTTTTGTACTATCCGTACACTAGATTATTTGATATTCTTGTTGTACTCGCCGAGACGCATCTCCCGACGTATCTTGCGTCGCGCTCCGGCAAAATTTAATTTTTGACTTTAACTCAATATAAGGAAATCCACCTAAGTAAACTACATTGAAAACAAACATTGACTAATTTCCAAAAATTTTTGTATGAAAACTATATTGTGTGGCATATCATTAAATTGGATTTTATAGATACTTACCGTTGCTGTTATTTCTGACATCCGCACCCCTCAATTTTTCGAAATTTTCCAAATTTCCCGAAATTTCCGTTGTTTTGTTGATTGTCAAAAATTTTTGTACTATCCGTACACTAGATTATTTGATATTCTTGTTGTACTCGCCGAGACGCATCTCCCGACGTATCTTGCGTCGCGCTCCGGCAAAATTTAATTTTTGACTTTAACTCAATATAAGGAAATCCACCTAAGTAAACTACATTGAAAACAAACATTGACTAATTTCCAAAAATTTTTGTATGAAAACTATATTGTGTGGCATATCATTAAATTGGATTTTATAGATACTTACCGTTGCTGTTATTTCTGACATCCGCACCCCTCAATTTTTCGAAATTTTCCAAATTTCCCGAAATTTCCGTTGTTTTGTTGATTGTCAAAAATTTTTGTACTATCCGTACACTAGATTATTTGATATTCTTGTTGTACTCGCCGAGACGCATCTCCCGACGTATCTTGCGTCGCGCTCCGGCAAAATTTAATTTTTGACTTTAACTCAATATAAGGAAATCCACCTAAGTAAACTACATTGAAAACAAACATTGACTAATTTCCAAAAATTTTTGTATGAAAACTATATTGTGTGGCATATCATTAAATTGGATTTTATAGATACTTACCGTTGCTGTTATTTCTGACATCCGCACCCCTCAATTTTTCGAAATTTTCCAAATTTCCCGAAATTTCCGTTGTTTTGTTGATTGTCAAAAATTTTTGTACTATCCGTACACTAGATTATTTGATATTCTTGTTGTACTCGCCGAGACGCATCTCCCGACGTATCTTGCGTCGCGCTCCGGCAAAATTTAATTTTTGACTTTAACTCAATATAAGGAAATCCACCTAAGTAAACTACATTGAAAACAAACATTGACTAATTTCCAAAAATTTTTGTATGAAAACTATATTGTGTGGCATATCATTAAATTGGATTTTATAGATACTTACCGTTGCTGTTATTTCTGACATCCGCACCCCTCAATTTTTCGAAATTTTCCAAATTTCCCGAAATTTCCGTTGTTTTGTTGATTGTCAAAAATTTTTGTACTATCCGTACACTAGATTATTTGATATTCTTGTTGTACTCGCCGAGACGCATCTCCCGACGTATCTTGCGTCGCGCTCCGGCAAAATTTAATTTTTGACTTTAACTCAATATAAGGAAATCCACCTAAGTAAACTACATTGAAAACAAACATTGACTAATTTCCAAAAATTTTTGTATGAAAACTATATTGTGTGGCATATCATTAAATTGGATTTTATAGATACTTACCGTTGCTGTTATTTCTGACATCCGCACCCCTCAATTTTTCGAAATTTTCCAAATTTCCCGAAATTTCCGTTGTTTTGTTGATTGTCAAAAATTTTTGTACTATCCGTACACTAGATTATTTGATATTCTTGTTGTACTCGCCGAGACGCATCTCCCGACGTATCTTGCGTCGCGCTCCGGCAAAATTTAATTTTTGACTTTAACTCAATATAAGGAAATCCACCTAAGTAAACTACATTGAAAACAAACATTGACTAATTTCCAAAAATTTTTGTATGAAAACTATATTGTGTGGCATATCATTAAATTGGATTTTATAGATACTTACCGTTGCTGTTATTTCTGACATCCGCACCCCTCAATTTTTCGAAATTTTCCAAATTTCCCGAAATTTCCGTTGTTTTGTTGATTGTCAAAAATTTTTGTACTATCCGTACACTAGATTATTTGATATTCTTGTTGTACTCGCCGAGACGCATCTCCCGACGTATCTTGCGTCGCGCTCCGGCAAAATTTAATTTTTGACTTTAACTCAATATAAGGAAATCCACCTAAGTAAACTACATTGAAAACAAACATTGACTAATTTCCAAAAATTTTTGTATGAAAACTATATTGTGTGGCATATCATTAAATTGGATTTTATAGATACTTACCGTTGCTGTTATTTCTGACATCCGCACCCCTCAATTTTTCGAAATTTTCCAAATTTCCCGAAATTTCCGTTGTTTTGTTGATTGTCAAAAATTTTTGTACTATCCGTACACTAGATTATTTGATATTCTTGTTGTACTCGCCGAGACGCATCTCCCGACGTATCTTGCGTCGCGCTCCGGCAAAATTTAATTTTTGACTTTAACTCAATATAAGGAAATCCACCTAAGTAAACTACATTGAAAACAAACATTGACTAATTTCCAAAAATTTTTGTATGAAAACTATATTGTGTGGCATATCATTAAATTGGATTTTATAGATACTTACCGTTGCTGTTATTTCTGACATCCGCACCCCTCAATTTTTCGAAATTTTCCAAATTTCCCGAAATTTCCGTTGTTTTGTTGATTGTCAAAAATTTTTGTACTATCCGTACACTAGATTATTTGATATTCTTGTTGTACTCGCCGAGACGCATCTCCCGACGTATCTTGCGTCGCGCTCCGGCAAAATTTAATTTTTGACTTTAACTCAATATAAGGAAATCCACCTAAGTAAACTACATTGAAAACAAACATTGACTAATTTCCAAAAATTTTTGTATGAAAACTATATTGTGTGGCATATCATTAAATTGGATTTTATAGATACTTACCGTTGCTGTTATTTCTGACATCCGCACCCCTCAATTTTTCGAAATTTTCCAAATTTCCCGAAATTTCCGTTGTTTTGTTGATTGTCAAAAATTTTTGTACTATCCGTACACTAGATTATTTGATATTCTTGTTGTACTCGCCGAGACGCATCTCCCGACGTATCTTGCGTCGCGCTCCGGCAAAATTTAATTTTTGACTTTAACTCAATATAAGGAAATCCACCTAAGTAAACTACATTGAAAACAAACATTGACTAATTTCCAAAAATTTTTGTATGAAAACTATATTGTGTGGCATATCATTAAATTGGATTTTATAGATACTTACCGTTGCTGTTATTTCTGACATCCGCACCCCTCAATTTTTCGAAATTTTCCAAATTTCCCGAAATTTCCGTTGTTTTGTTGATTGTCAAAAATTTTTGTACTATCCGTACACTAGATTATTTGATATTCTTGTTGTACTCGCCGAGACGCATCTCCCGACGTATCTTGCGTCGCGCTCCGGCAAAATTTAATTTTTGACTTTAACTCAATATAAGGAAATCCACCTAAGTAAACTACATTGAAAACAAACATTGACTAATTTCCAAAAATTTTTGTATGAAAACTATATTGTGTGGCATATCATTAAATTGGATTTTATAGATACTTACCGTTGCTGTTATTTCTGACATCCGCACCCCTCAATTTTTCGAAATTTTCCAAATTTCCCGAAATTTCCGTTGTTTTGTTGATTGTCAAAAATTTTTGTACTATCCGTACACTAGATTATTTGATATTCTTGTTGTACTCGCCGAGACGCATCTCCCGACGTATCTTGCGTCGCGCTCCGGCAAAATTTAATTTTTGACTTTAACTCAATATAAGGAAATCCACCTAAGTAAACTACATTGAAAACAAACATTGACTAATTTCCAAAAATTTTTGTATGAAAACTATATTGTGTGGCATATCATTAAATTGGATTTTATAGATACTTACCGTTGCTGTTATTTCTGACATCCGCACCCCTCAATTTTTCGAAATTTTCCAAATTTCCCGAAATTTCCGTTGTTTTGTTGATTGTCAAAAATTTTTGTACTATCCGTACACTAGATTATTTGATATTCTTGTTGTACTCGCCGAGACGCATCTCCCGACGTATCTTGCGTCGCGCTCCGGCAAAATTTAATTTTTGACTTTAACTCAATATAAGGAAATCCACCTAAGTAAACTACATTGAAAACAAACATTGACTAATTTCCAAAAATTTTTGTATGAAAACTATATTGTGTGGCATATCATTAAATTGGATTTTATAGATACTTACCGTTGCTGTTATTTCTGACATCCGCACCCCTCAATTTTTCGAAATTTTCCAAATTTCCCGAAATTTCCGTTGTTTTGTTGATTGTCAAAAATTTTTGTACTATCCGTACACTAGATTATTTGATATTCTTGTTGTACTCGCCGAGACGCATCTCCCGACGTATCTTGCGTCGCGCTCCGGCAAAATTTAATTTTTGACTTTAACTCAATATAAGGAAATCCACCTAAGTAAACTACATTGAAAACAAACATTGACTAATTTCCAAAAATTTTTGTATGAAAACTATATTGTGTGGCATATCATTAAATTGGATTTTATAGATACTTACCGTTGCTGTTATTTCTGACATCCGCACCCCTCAATTTTTCGAAATTTTCCAAATTTCCCGAAATTTCCGTTGTTTTGTTGATTGTCAAAAATTTTTGTACTATCCGTACACTAGATTATTTGATATTCTTGTTGTACTCGCCGAGACGCATCTCCCGACGTATCTTGCGTCGCGCTCCGGCAAAATTTAATTTTTGACTTTAACTCAATATAAGGAAATCCACCTAAGTAAACTACATTGAAAACAAACATTGACTAATTTCCAAAAATTTTTGTATGAAAACTATATTGTGTGGCATATCATTAAATTGGATTTTATAGATACTTACCGTTGCTGTTATTTCTGACATCCGCACCCCTCAATTTTTCGAAATTTTCCAAATTTCCCGAAATTTCCGTTGTTTTGTTGATTGTCAAAAATTTTTGTACTATCCGTACACTAGATTATTTGATATTCTTGTTGTACTCGCCGAGACGCATCTCCCGACGTATCTTGCGTCGCGCTCCGGCAAAAAAAGGAACCCCCAACCACCCTATTGTCGCTCGATAAGGTAGGCGGCGGCTATACCGACAAGAGAGCCTAAAACTGAGTATCAAAAATAGTCCAATTAGCTTAATACAAAATTGAGCAGACGTGCCACACCACCTAAAAACCGGCGGAATACTTACCTGCGCTGATAACCCGGAACTGCCGCACCTGGAACAGAAAAGGAAATTAGAAACTATCATTGTATTTTATTATAAATAAATAAATATATTATATATACACTTTATACTAGAGATATTGACTTTATTAATAAATATTAGATTTAAAAACGTTAGACACATAGAAGTATTTTATTATATAATATATTACTATTAATCTATCATAAAGATAAGATTGACTGGTACCTGGAGTACCGAATCTTGACCATCAGGAATTGACTATTCGTGGACCCTCTACATCCACGAAGCATCCTTGACTTTTAAATATTGACGAGGACCCCCCATCCACCAACATGCCAAGCTTCCATACTCCCGTTAAGAAGCCTCTTTCCCCACCGAAACGCGACGCCGACACCGGAGCCTCCGTAGGAGCAGGCCCTTCACGGACCCAGTCAGTGGCCCAGGCGAGGCGCAGCATCGAGTCACGGCTTGATGCAGCGCCCGAAACCAGGGCCACTCCACTTGTCATCCTGCCGAAAAGGACCACCGCGGCCTCGACAACCTCAACTGCTCCGTCGATGTCAACTGCTCCGATAGCATCTGCAGCTCCATTAGAGCGGAGAGGCACAGCCAAGTCCCAGCCAATGCCGGAGACAGGTTCGGATAGGCAGGACTCCCCCAAAAAAGGGAGTCCTGCCTACCTGAGCAGGACGGCTGAGGCTAAGGCGTGCCTCTTGAAGGCCCGGCTGCAGATCAATAACAGCCGGAACCTTAAGACGGAGATAAAGCTTGAGGTGATCGAGGCTGCGGAGCGACTTTACAGACTGGTAAAGGACGCCGAGGAGGGCAAGCCCTACAGAGGGCGGACCGTAGAAGGAGGAAAGGGAAAGGTGTCGGAAAGGGAAGAGGCATCGAAGACGGTAGTGATTGACACGGAAAGCAAGGGACAAAGGAAAGACGAGAGAAATGAATTAGAAAGGGAACTCCTGGAAAGGCTGCAGGAACACGCAATTATGCTGAAGGAAAGCAAGAAGGAAATGGAAAAGATGAGTGAGGAGGTACAGAAGTACAGGGAAGAGATGCAAAACACCAGGACGTATGCGAGTGTAGCAGCCGGCTCACCCAAAGCCACACCAGTGGTGACTACGGCGCTACACTCCATAATTATAACATCACAAAACGAAGAAGAAACAGGAGATCAAGTGGTGGAAAAAATAAGGACCGTGGTGAACGCAAAGGAAGAAGGGATCAAGATAGATAGAATTAGGAAGGCAAAGGAGAGAAAGGTCATCATGGGTTTCCGCGACCAGGAGGAGATGGTGAAGGTCAAAGAAAGGCTCCGCACGGGGGGAAAAAGCCTTACTGTAGCGGACATTAAAAATAAAGATCCTCTGATATTAATCAAAGACCTGTTGTCCTGCCACACCAACGAGGAAATTCTGGGCGCGATCCGGGCCCAGAATAACCACCTTCTGGCCCAAGTCAGGAAGGAGGAAAGCAGGATGGAGGTCCGCTACAGGAGGAAAGCCAGGAACCCGTTGATGACCCATGTAGTCCTCCAGGTGTCGCCACAGATCTGGCGAACGTTCACGGAGGCCGGCGCGTTGCACATTGACATCCAAAGAGTCAAGGTTGAGGACCAGTCTCCCTTGGTCCAGTGCTCAAGGTGCTTGGGCTACGGCCATGGGAGGCGGTTCTGCCGGGGCTCTTTGGATGCCTGCAGCCACTGCGGTGGGCCGCACTTGAGGGCGGAGTGTCCCGATTGGATGGCAGCTGCAGCACCAACGTGCTGTAACTGCCTGAAGGCGAAGTTCGCCGAGACGGGGCACAACGCCTTTAGTGTGGACTGCCCAGTACGGAAGCGGTGGGACGCGCTGGCCAGATCCGCCATAGCTTATTGCTAAGGTGGTCCCCACCGTCCCGGGCCCGACAGTGACAGACGCGGACTCCGGCGCGCGGCCATACCTGGTGGCGCAGGCCAATCTCCAAAGAAGCGCAATGGCGACCAACGAATTTATGTTGATGGCATCAAAGAGGAGATTGGCCTTCGCACTGATCCAGGAGCCGTACGTCGGGGGCACCGGCCGGGTGAAGAGCTACGGGGCCGCCAGGGTCTTCCAGTGCGCGGAACGGGAAGGGGGCCGGGTCAAGGCAGCCATAGCAGTCTACGACGTAGACTTGGATGCCTTGATCTGCCCCCAATTCACCACGACAAATATTGTCGTGGTGAAAATCCGTACCAGCGCCTGGGAGATGGTGGCGGTCTCGTATTACTTCGAACCCGATAAACCGGTTGAGCCATACCTCGATCATCTGAGGGGCGTCTGCCGCAGCCTGGGCCCGAGGCGCCTGCTAATAGGAGGGGACGCCAACGCAAAAAGTCTATGGTGGAGCCGGGAGATCGACCGAAGAGGAGAGGAGGTGTCTGGTTGGCTGGACGAGGCCGGCCTCCACGTGTTGAACGAAGGCGACACGCCAACGTTCTTCACTGTGCGAGGAGACAAGGCCTACTCCAGCCAGGTGGATGTCACCGCCTGTTCGGTCGATCTCTTAGAACTGATCCAGAACTGGACCGTCGAGGAGGACCTGACGAGCTCCGACCACAACACCATAACCTTTGAAATGACGCTACGGAAAGGCCAAGGGATCGCAATCAAAAATACAACTAGGATATATAACACTAAAAACGTAAACTGGACTGAATTTGGAAATATTTTTAAAAATTACTCTAGAGAACACAAAATAAACAAAAATGAAATAATTAAAGTAAAAAATGTAAAGGATTTAGAAAATAAGATAGGAAAATATACGGAAATTGTTACGAAAGCAAGTACGGACATCATTCCGAAAAAGAAAACAAATTCTAAATATGCGATCCCTTGGTGGTCAAAGGAGCTCGAAAGGTCCAGACGGGAAATGATGCGACGGAAGCGCCGCATCAGATGGGCGGCACCTGTGCGGAAGGCATGTGTCATTCGGGCGTATAAAGAGGCCAAACTGGCGTACGAAACCCTGACCAAAGAAGCTCAAACGTCCAGTTGGAAGGAGTTCTGCTGTAAACAGACTAAGGAAGGACTGTGGGATGGGATATATCGAGTAATGGGCAGGTTGACCAAGCGGCACGAGGACGCGCCACTCGTGAGGGACGGTAAAATCCTGGGTCAGGAGGAATCGGCAAGATTCCTTGCCGAGACCTTCTACCCGGACGACCCTCACGAGGAGGATAATGAAGATCACCGGCGCACCAGGGAGCTCGCCTCACGCGTGAACGACTGGGTCCATGGTGAGGTACATGACCCACCGTTCACGCGGGGAGAGCTCACGGCGGCGCTGGTGACCTTCAATCCGAAGAAGGCGCCTGGATCGGACGGCCTGACCTCCGATATCTGTTCGCAGGCGATCACCCAAGATCCGGAGTCTTTCCTAGCACTGGCTAACAAGTGCCTAGAGCTGGCCTACTTCCCAAAGATCTGGAAGGAGGCCACGGTCGTTGTGCTGCGGAAACCGGGTAAGGATGATTACTCGGTTCCCAAGGCACATCGGCCGATAGGACTGTTGCCAGTGCTGGGAAAGATCCTGGAAAAGATGTTGGTGGGTAGGCTAAAATGGCACATCCTCCCGAGGATGAGCCACCGCCAATACGGCTTTATGCCACAAAGGGGCACCGAGGACTCCCTCTATGATCTGATGAGTCATGTCAGGACTAAACTTCGAGAGAAGAAAGTCCTGATCATGATATCGTTGGACATAGAGGGAGCCTTCGATAGCGCCTGGTGGCCGGCTATAAAGATCCGATTGGCGGAAGAACGCTGCCCACCAAACATCAGAAGGATGGTCGCCAGCTATCTGGATGATCGGATGGTCAGGGTCCGATACGCGGGCGCCGAGTCAGCTCGCAGGACCGTTAAGGGTTGTGTTCAAGGATCAATCGGAGGGCCAATCCTGTGGAACCTCCTCCTCGATCCCCTTTTGCAGGGGCTCGAGCGCCGGGGCGACTATTGTCAAGCTTTTGCTGACGATGTCGTCCTGGTGTTTGATGGTGGTTCCACAGGAGAAGCTCAGAAGCAGGCCAATGCCGCACTGGCCTATGTGCGGGATTGGGGGGTCAGAAACAAGTTGAAGTTTGCGCCACATAAGACCCAGGCGATGGTGATAACAAACAAACTTAAGTACGACACCCCAATCCTGCGCATGGGCGGAGTCGACATTGGTCTCTCAAACGAGATAAAGCTGCTTGGCCTAACGATAGACCGAAAACTGACCTTTAACGGCCATGTGACGCAGGCGTGCGCCAAGGCCATTGGCCTGTACAAAGTGCTCGCGAGGTCAGCCAAGGTCCAGTGGGGGTTGGGACCCGATGTGATCAGGACGATCTATACGGCTGCGGTGGAGCCCGTGATCTTGTATGCCGCAAGCGCATGGGCTCCAGCCAGCCGTAAGCTGGGTGTAAGGAAGCAGCTCGGAGCCATCCAGCGCAGTTTCGCGCAGAAGATGACGAAGGCCTACAGGACTGTCTCCCTCAACTCGGCCCTGCTGCTGGCGGGGGTGCTTCCCCTTGACATAAGGGTGCGGGAAACCGCACTCCTTTATGAAGTCAAGAGGGGGCACTCTCGCGAGGTGGTGGGAGACCGGGAGGTGGAGGCTCCTGTGGCCTTCGTTAACTTGCTGCACCCGGCGGAACGGAGGAACGGGACGTTCCAATGCCTGGCGGACGGGGCAGAACTGGCTCAGCACGTCGGTGAGGGTCTTAGCATCTTCACCGACGGAAGCAAGATTGACGGGAAAGTCGGAGCGGCGCTGTCCATATGGAACGGCGCCGCCGAGACGAGTACCCGAAAGTTGCGGCTGGAGCCGTACTGCTCCGTTTACCAGGCGGAACTCCTCGCCCTCCGCGAAGCCGTGGAGGTAGCGCTCCGTAGCGGGCTTCCTGCGTGCGGCATCTTCAGCGATGCTAGGTCCGCCCTTGAAGTCGTCACCAGAGGTGATTCCCTCCACCCCCTAGCGTTTGAAATAAAGGTAAAATTAAACATGGCCGAGAAACGCGCCCAGAAAATTGATATTTTCTGGGTGAAGGCACATGTGGGGTTGGAGGGAAACGAGAGGGCGGACACGCTCGCTAAGGATGCCGCACAGCACCTGAAGACCCGTGCGCACTACGACAAGTGTCCGGTTTCATTCGTCAAACGACAGATCCGACAGGACTCGATTGGCGAATGGAGCCGGAGATACGCGGACGGAGAGACGGCTTCGGTGACGAAGCTGTTCTTTCCGGACGCAGTCGATGCGCACAGGGTCGTAAGGCGGATCGTCCTGGATCCGATACTGACGCAGGTGTTCACGGGGCACGGCGGTTTCTCCGAGTACTTGCACCGATTCAAGTGCAAGGAGAGCCCGGCGTGCCAATGTGACCCTGACGTTCAGGAGACGGTCCCACACCTCCTACTCGAATGTCCCATCCACGCAGTGGACAGATATAACCTAGAATGTAGTATAAATTGTAAGCTAGACATAGATAACGTACATAGGATAGTTAAAAATAAGTTAATAGCAAATAAGTTCTTAGAGTATTGCAAATTAATAGTAAGCAAAGTAATTTATAGAAATAAGTGATAATATATATTACTTAATATATAATTAAGTTTATATATTACTAGTAATTAAGATTAGATGATAAGATAGAAAATAAGGCAATAGATTAAGATAAACAGATTAGAGTTATAACTAAGACAAACTAATTGTTAGAAATATAGAAATAGGTAAATATAAATAAATAAAAAACAAGAAAAAAATACACAAAAAAAGATAATGAAAATCCCTTGTCCTGGATAGGGGGTACGAGGATGGGACGCAGAGTCCCACAAAAAAAAAAAAAAAAAAAAAAAAAAAAAAAAAAACCTAACCTAACCTAACCTAACCTTTTTTTTTTTTTTTTTTTTTGTTTTCGCGGAGAAAGTGTGTTACCACTACCGCCCGGCCTTCAAGGGGGGCGACCGAGCGGTTATGTTGGGGTCACCGTGCCTTACGACCCGGCGTAGAGTGATTGCCGGGCCGAGTCCCTAACCTATGTACACCGCACGGCATACCAACTAAAACTCCGCGGTGGCCATCTTCGGCGCATTAGGGACGGCTGCGGGCTTCCTCTGACGAATGTCTAAGTTGTCGTCCGCAACCGCCCCTGCGCGGTGCCGCCTGGTGCGGCCCGTCTCCTGTTATGGGGGGGCTCAGACGCCCCCGCGCACCGAAGGACGCTCTCAGCGTCTACGGCAGCGTGAGGCCAACCAGCCACGCTGCCGTCCATCACGGGGGTCACAACAATATTGTGTGTTATGACGGACAGCCCCCTGCTGCCCGCCCGTGACCCCCGGTGGCCCCTATTAGTCGCCTTTTACGACAGGCAGGGGATACCGTGGTGGAATTCTCCAAACGCCCCCAATCCACAGGGCGGAACCTAACCTAACCTAACCTAACCTAACCTAACCTTTTTTTTTTTTTTTTTTTTTTTTTTTTTTGGTTTCGCGGAGAAAGTGTGTTACCACTACCGCCCGGCCTTCGTGGGGGGCGACCGAGCGGTTATGTTGGGGTCACCGTGCCTTACGACCCGGCGTTGAGCCGCCCGGAGAGATGGAAAACATCGGGCGACCGCCGGGCCGAGTCCCTAACCTATGTACACCGCACGGCATACCAACCAAAACTCCGCGGTGGCCATCTTCGGCGCATTAGGGACGGCTGCGGGCTTCCTCTGACGAATGTCTAAGTTGTCGTCCGCAACCGCCCCTGCGCGGTGCCGCCTGGTGCGGCCCGTCTCCTGTTATGGGGGGGCTCAGATGCCCCCGCGCACCGAAGGACGCTCTCAGCGTCTACGGCAGCGTGAGGCCGACCAGCCACGCTGCCGTCCATCACGGGGGTCACAACAATGTGTAATGACGGACAGCCCCCTGCTGCCCGCCCGTGACCCCCGGTGGCCCCTATTAGTCGCCTTTTACGACAGGCAGGGGATACCGTGGTGGAATTCTCCAAACGCCCCCAATCCACAGGGCGGAACCTAACCTAACCTAACCTAACCTTTTTTTTTTTTTTTTTTTTTTTTTTTTTTTTTTTTTGGTTTCGCGGAGAAAGTGTGTTACCACTACCGCCCGGCCTTCGTGGGGGGCGACCGAGCGGTTATGTTGGGGTCACCGTGCCTTACGACCCGGCGTTGAGCCGCCCGGAGAGATGGAAAACATCGGGCGACCGCCGGGCCGAGTCCCTAACCTATGTACACCGCACGGCATACCAACTAAAACTCCGCGGTGGCCTTCTTCGGCGCATTAGGGACGGCTGCGGGTTGCCCAAGACTAAAGTATCAAAGTTGTCGTCCGCAACCGCCCCTGCGCGGTGCCGCCTGGTGCGGCCCGTCTCCTGTTATGGGGGGGCTCAGACGCCCCCGCGCACCGAAGGACGCTCTCAGCGTCTACGGCAGCGTGAGGCCAACCAGCCACGCTGCCGTCCATCACGGGGGTCAAAACAATGTGCAAAGGATACACAAAACTAAAGACGGACAGCCCCCTGCTGCCCGCCCGTGACCCCCGGTGGCCCCTATTAGTCGCCTTTTACGACAGGCAGGGGATACCGTGGTGGAATTCTCCAAACGCCCCCAATCCACAGGGCGGGAGACGCCGGTCAGTCGTCCACCCGGCGCCTCCTTCGTCTCCTCTGGCGGCGGGAGGGATCTTCACGCTCCCGATCCCTCTCGGCACTCTCCTTCTGCGAGAGGACCACCTCGCAGAAGTGGGCCACCGCACGCCAGGCCTCCCGACTGCCGACCATGGAAGCGACCACGGCCGGCAACGAGAGGTCTCCTCCGACGACTGATCTGAGAGCGCTGCGCTCCTCGTCCCAGGCTGGGCAAAACTCCAGTGTGTGCTGGGCCGTATCCAGCGGGCAGTTGTCACAATGGTGACACACGGCCGACACCTCCGTGCCAACAATTCGACACAGATACTCACCGAAGCAACCATGTCCGGTGAGCATCTGTGTCAATCGAAATGTAGCCGGGCCGTGGCGCCTGTCTAGCCACTCGGCAAAGACTGGGCGCACTGCCGCTACGACCCTCAGCCCCGCTGACGGGGCCTCCAGCCTGAGACGCCACTCCTCCACGGCGGCTCGCCGTAAGGAGGCCCTCATGGCCTCCACCTCCTTCAGGGCCGGACGCTGCCCGCGACTGAACGCCTCCTCCCGCCAATGAAAAGCATCGGACAGGGATCGGGCGTCCAGATCCCAGGGCAGGAATCCGGCCAACATGCAAGCCGCCTCGTACGAGACCGTGCGGTATGCCCTGATCGCTCGCTGCGCTACTACACGTTGAGGATTGCGCAAAAGCGCGACGCAGCGATCGCTCAGGGAATCAGCCCAAACGGGACTGCCATACAGGGCCATGGACCGCACGACTCCGTGGTATAATCTTCGGCAAGGGATGCCGGGACCTTCCAGGTTAGGCAGCAGGCTAGAAAGAGCGCCCGCTGCCCGGGACAGTTTTGTCCGCATCGTCTCAAAATGGGTGCGAAATTCCCATCGGCTATCCAGAATCAAACCCAAATACTTCATGGTCTTGCCGATGGGAATCCGCACCCCCTCCACAACGATGTGGGCACCGGCCGGTGGCCCTTTCCGAGGCCTGTGAAAACAAATGGCCTCGGTCTTTTCAAGGGCCACCTTCAAACCTAATCGTTGAATACGATTTACAACTTGGCCGGTGCCCGCCGCCGCCAATATTGCGGCATCCTGGAAAGTCCCAGATGTCGCCGTGACCAGCGTGTCGTCAGCGTAACAAGTCACGTCGACGCCCCGGAGATTGGCACCACGGAGCACCCAGTCGTACCCGATGTTCCACAGGAGAGGGCCCAAAACCGAGCCCTGTGGAACACCGCACGACATCGCTCTTCGGTGCCACCCGTCGGCGGCCGGATACACCACGTCCCTGTTAGAAAGGTACGCGTGCACCAGACGCCGGAGATAGGGTGGCACCACGTGGTACCGCAGTGCTTCGTGGATGCAGGGCCAGGGCAGCGAGTTGAAGGCGTTGGAGATATCCAACGATACCGCTATCACTACACTGCCTCTGGCCACTGCATCCTCCGCCTGTGCCTTCACCCGCAGAATCGCGTGGACGGTGGAACGTCCCCTCCTGAATCCAAATTGTACGTCGGCCAAATTCGGACCGACCCTATCGAGATGCTCGACGAGGCGAGCATGGACTATACGCTCGAAGAGTTTGGCGACCTCGTCGAGCAGCACGATGGGCCGGTAGGCCGACGGCGACTCTGCGGGTCTTCCTTCCTTCTTCAGCAGGACGAGCTTCCCGGTTTTCCAACGCACCGGGAAGACGCCCTGCTCCAAACAGGCGGAGAACAAACTGCGGAGCCTCGGACCCAGGTGCTCGATGGCTAGCACCCAGGCCCTCCCGGGGATGCCATCGAGCCCTGGGGCCGTGTTCTTGCTCCGCAGCCGAAGCACTGCCACCCGCATTTCAGCGGGCGAAACCTCCGGGATTTCCCTTGCCGAAGTCTCGTACGACGATGACGCCACTTCCGGTGGCGCCATCGGTGGAGGAGTGGTCTCCTCGGTAGCCGGAAACAAGGTCGCGACGACGTTGGCCAGCAAGTCTGGCCGGAGACTCTGCGACAGTGGGGGCGCCGCTGGTCGAAGCTTGTTCATAACCAAGCGATAGGGGCGCCCCCACGGGTCACCGTCGAGAGTCTCCAGGAACTCCTTCCTAGCCGCGACCTTGGCCCTGTGAACGGCCACCCGCAGCGCTCTCTTCGCCTCCTTATAGAGGCCGTAGAGCTGCCGCTCTTGGTCTGCGTGATCGTCCGCCCTCAATCGGCGACGGCGATGCCTGGCAAATCGACGGCGCGCAGCCACGCAAGACGCGCGCAACTGCGCTAGCTCCGCCGACCACCAGTACACCTGCCGCCGCGGCGAACGGCGGAGGGCTCGGGGCATGGCGGCGTCGCAAACGTCCGACATTGCCACCCCGAACCACTCCGCCTCCTGCTCGACCCGTACCGGCCCGTCCGGCACGGGGAGCCACGACACGACCAGAGCGGCCAACACTAGGGCCTCTTTGTTGAGGCGACGTAACACCCACCGCGGGCCGTCCTGATTAGGGGCACTCGGTCCACCACTGGGCTGGATACTCGGGGACGCGGAGACGTCGAACCTTATGTAGCGATGGTCCGACAACGTCTCCACGCCCACGAGGACTCTCCAGCCCCGGACACGACGTGCAACGGCGGGGCTCGCAAACGAAAGATCGACAATCGACCCGCCGTTGTGCCGCACGCACGTGTCCACCGACCCCCTATTCAGGACGACCAGGCCGACAGAGATCGCCCAGTCCTCCAGGACCTCACCGCGAACGTCGGTCGCCGGCGAACCCCACACCATGGATTTGGCGTTGAAGTCGCCGGCGACGATCGCCGGGTGAGGTTGGCCTTGCTCCACCAGGGCCCCCAGTCGAACGAGAAAAGCCTCGAACTCGTAGAGGGGTCTGTTGGGAGAGAAATAAACTCCTACAACCCATACGTCTCCCAACAGAGCCGCGACGCATCCCTGGCCCTTCGCTACTTTTTCGAAGGGCGGGGAGCCTGCGGCACCCTGGGTGATGATGGCCACCGAACCGTCGAGGTCCCCGGCCCAGTTATCACGGGGCGGGACGAAATACGGCTCGGCGACCACGGCCACTTGCACCGACCACTGCGCCAGGCTTTGGGACAACAGGTCCTGAGCCCGGGCGCAATGGTTGATGTTCGCCTGGAGGATCTTCAGGTCCATTACTGGGCGATCTCTTCAACTCCTTCCATCTCGGCCTCTTCTTGATGTGGGCTCGTCGACTGTGGCTGGGCTATAGCCTCAGCGCCAGCCGGTCTTCTTCGCGGGCGGCGACGGGTGTTGCGGGAGGAGACGGGGCACGCCTTTCCCCCGAGTTGGTGCCCGGCGGGCCTACCGGAAGCCGCGCAGACTACGCAGTTTGGCGCGACGCTACACTCACGGGCCTTGTGGCCCTCCTGACCGCAACGGTAGCATAGCGCGCTACGGTCCACTGCGCAGTCGCAGCGCTCCCGGACGTGCCCAGACTCCAGGCACCGGAAGCACCGCAGGGGCCTCGCCTCGAGCACGGTCACACGAGGAACCGTCCACCCTATACGAAGGCGGCCCGCCTTTATCTTCTGGGCCGCCTTGACCGGCACCTTGGCCCAAACCGAGCCTAAGCCTGAGCGGTTGGCGCGAATTTGCCCGACTTTTATTGTTTCTGCGGCGCACTCACCCGCTAGGCAAAGGGCCGCCGCGACTGTCTCGGCAGTAGCCGCAGGGTCCAATTCGGACAGTCGCAGCTCCGCGAATTTTGTTGGCCGCGTAACTCGAACGTCATCCGACCCCTTAAAATGTTCCCTTAGCCTTACGGCAAGGGAATCGGCCCTCTGCTCTGATTCAGCCCCGGGTACTTCATAAATCATGGCACCCGTGGCTGCAAATTTAGGCTTAAGCCGCTCAATATTTAAGCCCTCCAAACTAACTTTTTGCTGGGCATTCGTTAGAACCCCAGCATATGTGAGGCCCTTTTTCACAGCCGCTGGAGTCAGTGAAATTATCACCGCTGCTGACTTCGGTGGGCGGAGCTTCGGCTCAGACTTCTTTTTCCCCATCGACGTATTAGCTGGAGTCGCGCCGGTCTTGGCCTTCTTCTTATTTTTTCCCACCACCACAGTCCACTCGGTGTCCATGGACACTGGGGCCGGTGGCAATGGGCGGGGCTCTCGGGGAGCGTGCTGCGCAGGGTTTTTTCCTTTTCCGGAAATGGACGGCGCTGAAACGGATTTCTTCCCCGTTCCTTTGCCTTTTTTGGGCACATTAGGAGTGGTTCCTTGAACCCCAGATGGCCCAGCAGTGACAACGCGGGATGAGGCGGTGGAATCTTCCGGCAGCACTGCGGAAGGTCCAGCAACGGCAACGGGAGTGGCAGGAGTGACAGGCTGGATGAGTCCCTTCCCCTTCCCCTTCCCCTTACCTTTCCCCTTAGCAGAGGTAGGTTGGGGAGCTCCACCCACAAATCCACCCTGTACCGGTAGGGAGATATCTCCAGGTGTGGCCCGTCTCTCATGCGCCAACGGCGGCCTCGGAGCCGGACCTTGCAACGCCGAGTCCAGCCTGGCCTGCAGTCTTGCCTCCATAACTGCGAGCATTTCTTCTGTTGGACGTTTGCTCGCAGCTGCCTCTAGTTCGTCCAAACGAAGGCGGAGGGAGGCGTTCTCCTCCTGCAATTGCTTCACTGCAGCCTCCAGGCGGGAACTGTTTTCCTGCCACTTTTTCACCTCTCCTTCGAGGCATGTGACCATGGCGGACTCAGGTTGGTCAACATACTTGGCGATTGTGTCTGTCACCACGTTAAGGGCTTTCTGGCTAGTGCCCTTTAAATTGCCCGACTTCTTAACCACAGACTTGACAATTTGCCCGCATTGTCTTAAGTCCTCTCGAAGAACAGGACGGGAAACATCCACCTCCACCAAAACGGGTTTCGAAGGCGTTGCCTCATTAATAAAGCAGAGTTGCTTTTCCAACTCTTTTTCCGCCTGTTGGCGCCCCTCCTTGCGCTTTTGCTTATCGCGCTCTTTTTGCGTTCTCTTTAAAACGACGCACTTGCTCGCTGAGGGCGCACGACCCCTACCACGACCGTCTGTCGTCAGCAACTTGGACGCTGGCTCTTCCGTGTCACTACTGAGGAGTGAGCAGCTGTCCCGGGAGCGCTGAGAGTGTCTCCTCCAAAACCGTCTGCTTCGTGCAGACGAACCACTCTCACTGGACTCCGAGTCCATCTGGACATCGAGTGGCCGAGCGAATTCAGCCTCAACCTCATTGGGTTTCACACCCACAGTCTCTCCTACAACAGCACCATCGTCAGGCTTGCGCCCTCTGATCTCCGCCACTCCTACCCCAGAATCTGAAGCAGGAGTAGGCAACTTCGTCAAAAGAATAATTGGTGTTTTATTTAAATTTGAATCCATTTTGATTCCCACGAGTGTGGGGGAAATAAGAAGTCCACCCAGGCAGAGCCCCCTGTACCTGGGTAAGCCTAACGTAACCCGCCAAGAGGGTCGGCCGGTACTCTGGCGGGGGTCGCACTAGTGACCGAACTACCCATCGGCCATGCATCCCCTCGCGGTGCGCCGCCGCTTGGGATTCGGGGTAACTTTTTATAGAGGTTTTCTCCCTCGCGGTCCGGGCGGTTAAGCCAAGACCCTCGGTCCGGCAGGAGCGCGAGACATGACCACGGACCTCCGTACCAGATTACGATCTACGACGGTGACAGCGGGAGAGAAAGGTTCCCCCCCACTGCCTGCTCGGGGCGGGGTTAGCGCACACCGAGCCCGTCGACACCCCCAGGACAGAACCGGGAGTCGCCCGATGAACGGGCCCACCAAAAGAGGACGACGATCGCCGCAACAGACGACGACCGCCAACCAACTGTTGTCAGGATATTAGCCGTCGCGCCAATCAACGTGATCGACGCGCCGTTGCCCAGGGTGCACCGCGTGGAGGTTTCCTGACTTCGCACCCCAACCTAACCTAACCTTTTTTTTTTTTTTTTTTTTTTGTTTTCGCGGAGAAAGTGTGTTACCACTACCGCCCGGCCTTCGTGGGGGGCGACCGAGCGGTTATGTTGGGGTCACCGTGCCTTACGACCCGGCGTTGAGCCGCCCGGAGAGATGGAAAACATCGGGCGACCGCCGGGCCGAGTCCCTAACCTATGTACACCGCACGGCATACCAACTAAAACTCCGCGGTGGCCTTCTTCGGCGCATTAGGGACGGCTGCGGGTTGCCCACGACTAAAGTGTCAAAGTTGTCGTCCGCAACCGCCCCTGCGCGGTGCCGCCTGTTGCGGCCCGTCTCCTGTTATGGGGGGGCTCAGACGCCCCCGCGCACCGAAGGACGCTCTCAGCGTCTACGGCAGCGTGAGGCCAACCAGCCACGCTGCCGTCCATCACGGGGGTCACAACAATGTGCAAAGGATACACAAAACTAAAGACGGACAGCCCCCTGCTGCCCGCCCGTGACCCCCGGTGGCCCCTATTAGTCGCCTTTTACGACAGGCAGGGGATACCGTGGTGGAATTCTCCAAACGCCCCCAATCCACAGGGCGGGAGACGCCGGTCAGTCGTCCACCCGGCGCCTCCTTCGTCTCCTCTGGCGGCGGGAGGGATCTTCACGCTCCCGATCCCTCTCGGCACTCTCCTTCTGCGAGAGGACCACCTCGCAGAAGTGGGCTACCGCACGCCAGGCCTCCCGACTGCCGACCATGGAAGCGACCACGGCCGGCAACGAGAGGTCTCCTCCGACGACTGATCTGAGAGCGCTGCGCTCCTCGTCCCAGGCTGGGCAAAACTCCAGTGTGTGCTGGGCCGTATCCAGCGGGCAGTTGTCACAATGGTGACACACGGCCGACACCTCCGTGCCAACAATTCGACACAGATACTCACCGAAGCAACCATGTCCGGTGAGCATCTGTGTCAATCGAAATGTAGCCGGGCCGTGGCGCCTGTCTAGCCACTCGGCAAAGACCGGGCGCACTGCCGCTACGACCCTCAGCCCCGCTGACGGGGCCTCCAGCCTGAGACGCCACTCCTCCACGGCGGCTCGCCGTAAGGAGGCCCTCATGGCCTCCACCTCCTTCAGGGCCGGACGCTGCCCGCGACTGAACGCCTCCTCCCGCCAATGAAAAGCATCGGACAGGGATCGGGCGTCCAGATCCCAGGGCAGGAATCCGGCCAACATGCAAGCCGCCTCGTACGAGACCGTGCGGTATGCCCTGATCGCTCGCTGCGCTACTACACGTTGAGGATTGCGCAAAAGCGCGACGCAGCGATCGCTCAGGGAATCAGCCCAAACGGGACTGCCATACAGGGCCATGGACCGCACGACTCCGTGGTATAATCTTCGGCAAGGGATGCCGGGACCTTCCAGGTTGGGCAGCAGGCTAGAAAGAGCGCCCGCTGCCCGGGACAGTTTTGTCCGCATCGTCTCAAAATGGGTGCGAAATTCCCATCGGCTATCCAGAATCAAACCCAAATACTTCATGGTCTTGCCGATGGGAATCCGCACCCCCTCCACAACGATGTGGGCACCGGCCGGTGGCCCTTTCCGAGGCCTGTGAAAACAAATGGCCTCGGTCTTTTCAAGGGCCACCTTCAAACCTAATCGTTGAATACGATTTACAACTTGGCCGGTGCCCGCCGCCGCCAATATTGCGGCATCCTGGAAAGTCCCAGATGTCGCCGTGACCAGCGTGTCGTCAGCGTAACAAGTCACGTCGACGCCCCGGAGATTGGCACCACGGAGCACCCAGTCGTACCCGATGTTCCACAGGAGAGGGCCCAAAACCGAGCCCTGTGGAACACCGCACGACATCGCTCTTCGGTGCCACCCGTCGGCGGCCGGATACACCACGTCCCTGTTAGAAAGGTACGCGTGCACCAGACGCCGGAGATAGGGTGGCACCACGTGGTACCGCAGTGCTTCGTGGATGCAGGGCCAGGGCAGCGAGTTGAAGGCGTTGGAGATATCCAACGATACCGCTATCACTACACTGCCTCTGGCCACTGCATCCTCCGCCTGTGCCTTCACCCGCAGAATCGCGTGGACGGTGGAACGTCCCCTCCTGAATCCAAATTGTACGTCGGCCAAATTCGGACCGACCCTATCGAGATGCTCGACGAGGCGAGCATGGACTATACGCTCGAAGAGTTTGGCGACCTCGTCGAGCAGCACGATGGGCCGGTAGGCCGACGGCGACTCTGCGGGTCTTCCTTCCTTCTTCAGCAGGACGAGCTTCCCGGTTTTCCAACGCACCGGGAAGACGCCCTGCTCCAAACAGGCGGAGAACAAACTGCGGAGCCTCGGACCCAGGTGCTCGATGGCTAGCACCCAGGCCCTCCCGGGGATGCCATCGAGCCCTGGGGCCGTGTTCTTGCTCCGCAGCCGAAGCACTGCCACCCGCATTTCAGCGGGCGAAACCTCCGGGATTTCCCTTGCCGAAGTCTCGTACGACGATGACGCCACTTCCGGTGGCGCCATCGGTGGAGGAGTGGTCTCCTCGGTGGCCGGAAACAAGGTCGCGACGACGTTGGCCAGCAAGTCTGGCCGGAGACTCTGCGACAGTGGGGGCGCCGCTGGTCGAAGCTTGTTCATAACCAAGCGATAGGGGCGCCCCCACGGGTCACCGTCGAGAGTCTCCAGGAACTCCTTCCTAGCCGCGACCTTGGCCCTGTGAACGGCCACCCGCAGCGCTCTCTTCGCCTCCTTATAGAGGCCGTAGAGCTGCCGCTCTTGGTCTGCGTGATCGTCCGCCCTCAATCGGCGACGGCGATGCCTGGCAAATCGACGGCGCGCAGCCACGCAAGACGCGCGCAACTGCGCTAGCTCCGCCGACCACCAGTACACCTGCCGCCGCGGCGAACGGCGGAGGGCTCGGGGCATGGCGGCGTCGCAAACGTCCGACATTGCCACCCCGAACCACTCCGCCTCCTGCTCGACCCGTACCGGCCCGTCCGGCACGGGGAGCCACGACACGACCAGAGCGGCCAACACTAGGGCCTCTTTGTTGAGGCGACGTAACACCCACCGCGGGCCGTCCTGATTAGGGGCACTCGGTCCACCACTGGGCTGGATACTCGGGGACGCGGAGACGTCGAACCTTATGTAGCGATGGTCCGACAACGTCTCCACGCCCACGAGGACTCTCCAGCCCCGGACACGACGTGCAACGGCGGGGCTCGCAAACGAAAGATCGACAATCGACCCGCCGTTGTGCCGCACGCACGTGTCCACCGACCCCCTATTCAGGACGACCAGGCCGACAGAGATCGCCCAGTCCTCCAGGACCTCACCGCGAACGTCGGTCGCCGGCGAACCCCACACCATGGATTTGGCGTTGAAGTCGCCGGCGACGATCGCCGGGTGAGGTTGGCCTTGCTCCACCAGGGCCCCCAGTCGAACGAGAAAAGCCTCAAATTCGTAGAGGGGTCTGTTGGGAGAGAAATAAACTCCTACAACCCATACGTCTCCCAACAGAGCCGCGACGCATCCCTGGCCCTTCGCTACTTTTTCGAAGGGCGGGGAGCCCGCGGCACCCTGGGTGATGATGGCCACCGAACCGTCGAGGTCCCCGGCCCAGTTATCACGGGGCGGGACGAAATACGGCTCGGCGACCACGGCCACTTGCACCGACCACTGCGCCAGGCTTTGGGACAACAGGTCCTGAGCCCGGGCGCAATGGTTGATGTTCGCCTGGAGGATCTTCAGGTCCATTACTGGGCGATCTCTTCAACTCCTTCCATCTCGGCCTCTTCTTGATGTGGGCTCGTCGACTGTGGCTGGGCTATAGCCTCAGCGCCAGCCGGTCTTCTTCGCGGGCGGCGACGGGTGTTGCGGGAGGAGACGGGGCACGCCTTTCCCCCGAGTTGGTGCCCGGCGGGCCTACCGGAAGCCGCGCAGACTACGCAGTTTGGCGCGACGCTACACTCACGGGCCTTGTGGCCCTCCTGACCGCAACGGTAGCATAGCGCGCTACGGTCCACTGCGCAGTCGCACCGCTCCCGGACGTGCCCAGACTCCAGGCACCGGAAGCACCGCAGGGGCCTCGCCTCGAGCACGGTCACACGAGGAACCGTCCACCCTATACGAAGGCGGCCCGCCTTTATCTTCTGGGCCGCCTTGACCGGCACCTTGGCCCAAACCGAGCCTAAGCCTGAGCGGTTGGCGCGAATTTGCCCGACTTTTATTGTTTCTGCGGCGCACTCACCCGCTAGGCAAAGGGCCGCCGCGACTGTCTCGGCAGTAGCCGCAGGGTCCAATTCGGACAGTCGCAGCTCCGCGAATTTTGTTGGCCGCGTAACTCGAACGTCATCCGACCCCTTAAAATGTTCCCTTAGCCTTACGGCAAGGGAATCGGCCCTCTGCTCTGATTCAGCCCCGGGTACTTCATAAATCATGGCACCCGTGGCTGCAAATTTAGGCTTAAGCCGCTCAATATTTAAGCCCTCCAAACTAACTTTTTGCTGGGCATTCGTTAGAACCCCAGCATATGTGAGGCCCTTTTTCACAGCCGCTGGAGTCAGTGAAATTATCACCGCTGCTGACTTCGGTGGGCGGAGCTTCGGCTCAGCCTTCTTTTTCCCCATCGACGTATTAGCTGGAGTCGCGCCGGTCTTGGCCTTCTTCTTATTTTTTCCCACCACCACAGTCCACTCGGTGTCCATGGACACTGGGGCCGGTGGCAATGGGCGGGGCTCTCGGGGAGCGTGCTGCGCAGGGTTTTTTCCTTTTCCGGAAATGGACGGCGCTGAAACGGATTTCTTCCCCGTTCCTTTGCCTTTTTTGGGCACATTAGGAGTGGTTCCTTGAACCCCAGATGGCCCAGCAGTGACAACGCGGGATGAGGCGGTGGAATCTTCCGGCAGCACTGCGGAAGGTCCAGCAACGGCAACGGGAGTGGCAGGAGTGACAGGCTGGATGAGTCCCTTCCCCTTCCCCTTCCCCTTACCTTTCCCCTTAGCAGAGGTAGGTTGGGGAGCTCCACCCACAAATCCACCCTGTACCGGTAGGGAGATATCTCCAGGTGTGGCCCGTCTCTCATGCGCCAACGGCGGCCTCGGAGCCGGACCTTGCAACGCCGAGTCCAGCCTGGCCTGCAGTCTTGCCTCCATAACTGCGAGCATTTCTTCTGTTGGACGTTTGCTCGCGGCTGCCTCTAGTTCGTCCAAACGAAGGCGGAGGGAGGCGTTCTCCTCCTGCAATTGCTTCACTGCAGCCTCCAGGCGGGAACTGTTTTCCTGCCACTTTTTCACCTCTCCTTCGAGGCATGTGACCATGGCGGACTCAGGTTGGTCAACATACTTGGCGATTGTGTCTGTCACCACGTTAAGGGCTTTCTGGCTAGTGCCCTTTAAATTGCCCGACTTCTTAACCACAGACTTGACAATTTGCCCGCATTGTCTTAAGTCCTCTCGAAGAACAGGACGGGAAACATCCACCTCCACCAAAACGGGTTTCGAAGGCGTTGCCTCATTAATAAAGCAGAGTTGCTTTTCCAACTCTTTTTCCGCCTGTTGGCGCCCCTCCTTGCGCTTTTGCTTATCGCGCTCTTTTTGCGTCTTCTTTAAAACGACGCACTTGCTCGCTGAGGGCGCACGACCCCTACCACGACCGTCTGTCGTCAGCAACTTGGACGCTGGCTCTTCCGTGTCACTACTGAGGAGTGAGCAGCTGTCCCGGGAGCGCTGAGAGTGTCTCCTCCAAAACCGTCTGCTTCGTGCAGACGAACCACTCTCACTGGACTCCGAGTCCATCTGGACATCGAGTGGCCGAGCGAATTCAGCCTCAACCTCATTGGGTTTCACACCCACAGTCTCTCCTACAACAGCACCATCGTCAGGCTTGCGCCCTCTGATCTCCGCCACTCCTACCCCAGAATCTGAAGCAGGAGTAGGCAACTTCGTCAAAAGAATAATTGGTGTTTTATTTAAATTTGAATCCATTTTGATTCCCACGAGTGTGGGGGAAATAAGAAGTCCACCCAGGCAGAGCCCCCTGTACCTGGGTAAGCCTAACGTAACCCGCCAAGAGGGTCGGCCGGTACTCTGGCGGGGGTCGCACTAGTGACCGAACTACCCATCGGCCATGCATCCCCTCGCGGTGCGCCGCCGCTTGGGATTCGGGGTAACTTTTTATAGAGGTTTTCTCCCTCGCGGTCCGGGCGGTTAAGCCAAGACCCTCGGTCCGGCAGGAGCGCGAGACATGACCACGGACCTCCGTACCAGATTACGATCTACGACGGTGACAGCGGGAGAGAAAGGTTCCCCCCCACTGCCTGCTCGGGGCGGGGTTAGCGCACACCGAGCCCGTCGACACCCCCAGGACAGAACCGGGAGTCGCCCGATGAACGGGCCCACCAAAAGAGGACGACGATCGCCGCAACAGACGACGACCGCCAACCAACTGTTGTCAGGATATTAGCCGTCGCGCCGATCAACGTGATCGACGCGCCGTTGCCCAGGGTGCACCGCGTGGAGGTTTCCTGACATCGCACCCCACCCCAACCTAACCTAACCTAACCTAACCTAACCTAACCTAACCTAACCTAACCTAACCTAACCGGTTTAATTTCTTAAAATTTTTGTATGAAAACTATAGCGTGTGGCATATCGTTTAATTGGATTTTATAAATACTAACCGTTTTTGATATTTGCGACATTCCCCCTCCTCAAATTTTCTTAATTTTCCAAAATTCCCGAAATTTCGGTTGTTTTGTGAATTGTCAAAATTTTTTGTACGAAAACTATATTGTGTGGCATATCATTTAATTGGATTTTATATTAACTTACCGTTGCTGATATTTCTGACATCCGCACCCCTCAAATTTTCTTAATTTTCCAAATTTCCCGAAATTTCCGTTATTTTGTGAATTGTCAAAAATTTTTGTACTATCCGTACCCTAGATTATTTTATATTCTGGTTGTACTCGCCGAGACGCATCTCCAGACGTATCGTGCGTCGCGCTCCGGCAAAATTTAATTTTTGACTTTACCTCAATATATGGAAATCCACCTAAGTAACGTACATTGAAAACGAACATTGTTTAATTTCTTAAAATTTTTGTATGAAAACTATAGCGTGTGGCATATCGTTTAATTGGATTTTATAAATACTAACCGTTTTTGATATTTGCGACATTCCCCCTCCTCAAATTTTCTTAATTTTCCAAAATTCCCGAAATTTCGGTTGTTTTGTGAATTGTCAAAATTTTTTGTACGAAAACTATATTGTGTGGCATATCATTTAATTGGATTTTATATTAACTTACCGTTGCTGATATTTCTGACATCCGCACCCCTCAAATTTTCTTAATTTTCCAAATTTCCCGAAATTTCCGTTATTTTGTGAATTGTCAAAAATTTTTGTACTATCCGTACCCTAGATTATTTTATATTCTGGTTGTACTCGCCGAGACGCATCTCCAGACGTATCGTGCGTCGCGCTCCGGCAAAATTTAATTTTTGACTTTACCTCAATATATGGAAATCCACCTAAGTAACGTACATTGAAAACGAACATTGTTTAATTTCTTAAAAGTTTTGTATGAAAACTATAGCGTGTGGCATATCGTTTAATTGGGTTTTATAAATACTAACCGTTTTTGATATTTGCGACATTCCCCCTCCTCAAATTTTCTTAATTTTCCAAAATTCCCGAAATTTCGGTTGTTTTGTGAATTGTCAAAATTTTTTGTACGAAAACTATATTGTGTGGCATATCATTTAATTGGATTTTATATTAACTTACCGTTGCTGATATTTCTGACATCCGCACCCCTCAAATTTTCTTAATTTTCCAAATTTCCCGAAATTTCCGTTATTTTGTGAATTGTCAAAAATTTTTGTACTATCCGTACCCTAGATTATTTTATATTCTGGTTGTACTCGCCGAGACGCATCTCCAGACGTATCGTGCGTCGCGCTCCGGCAAAATTTAATTTTTGACTTTACCTCAATATATGGAAATCCACCTAAGTAACGTACATTGAAAACGAACATTGTTTAATTTCTTAAAATTTTTGTATGAAAACTATAGCGTGTGGCATATCGTTTAATTGGATTTTATAAATACTAACCGTTTTTGATATTTGCGACATTCCCCCTCCTCAAATTTTCTTAATTTTCCAAAATTCCCGAAATTTCGGTTGTTTTGTGAATTGTCAAAATTTTTTGTACGAAAACTATATTGTGTGGCATATCATTTAATTGGATTTTATATTAACTTACCGTTGCTGATATTTCTGACATCCGCACCCCTCAAATTTTCTTAATTTTCCAAATTTCCCGAAATTTCCGTTATTTTGTGAATTGTCAAAAATTTTTGTACTATCCGTACCCTAGATTATTTTATATTCTGGTTGTACTCGCCGAGACGCATCTCCAGACGTATCGTGCGTCGCGCTCCGGCAAAATTTAATTTTTGACTTTACCTCAATATATGGAAATCCACCTAAGTAACGTACATTGAAAACGAACATTGTTTAATTTCTTAAAATTTTTGTATGAAAACTATAGCGTGTGGCATATCGTTTAATTGGATTTTATAAATACTAACCGTTTTTGATATTTGCGACATTCCCCCTCCTCAAATTTTCTTAATTTTCCAAAATTCCCGAAATTTCGGTTGTTTTGTGAATTGTCAAAATTTTTTGTACGAAAACTATATTGTGTGGCATATCATTTAATTGGATTTTATATTAACTTACCGTTGCTGATATTTCTGACATCCGCACCCCTCAAATTTTCTTAATTTTCCAAATTTCCCGAAATTTCCGTTATTTTGTGAATTGTCAAAAATTTTTGTACTATCCGTACCCTAGATTATTTTATATTCTGGTTGTACTCGCCGAGACGCATCTCCAGACGTATCGTGCGTCGCGCTCCGGCAAAATTTAATTTTTGACTTTACCTCAATATATGGAAATCCACCTAAGTAACGTACATTGAAAACGAACATTGTTTAATTTCTTAAAATTTTTGTATGAAAACTATAGCGTGTGGCATATCGTTTAATTGGATTTTATAAATACTAACCGTTTTTGATATTTGCGACATTCCCCCTCCTCAAATTTTCTTAATTTTCCAAAATTCCCGAAATTTCGGTTGTTTTGTGAATTGTCAAAATTTTTTGTACGAAAACTATATTGTGTGGCATATCATTTAATTGGATTTTATATTAACTTACCGTTGCTGATATTTCTGACATCCGCACCCCTCAAATTTTCTTAATTTTCCAAATTTCCCGAAATTTCCGTTATTTTGTGAATTGTCAAAAATTTTTGTACTATCCGTACCCTAGATTATTTTATATTCTGGTTGTACTCGCCGAGACGCATCTCCAGACGTATCGTGCGTCGCGCTCCGGCAAAATTTAATTTTTGACTTTACCTCAATATATGGAAATCCACCTAAGTAACGTACATTGAAAACGAACATTGTTTAATTTCTTAAAATTTTTGTATGAAAACTATAGCGTGTGGCATATCGTTTAATTGGATTTTATAAATACTAACCGTTTTTGATATTTGCGACATTCCCCCTCCTCAAATTTTCTTAATTTTCCAAAATTCCCGAAATTTCGGTTGTTTTGTGAATTGTCAAAATTTTTTGTACGAAAACTATATTGTGTGGCATATCATTTAATTGGATTTTATATTAACTTACCGTTGCTGATATTTCTGACATCCGCACCCCTCAAATTTTCTTAATTTTCCAAATTTCCCGAAATTTCCGTTATTTTGTGAATTGTCAAAAATTTTTGTACTATCCGTACCCTAGATTATTTTATATTCTGGTTGTACTCGCCGAGACGCATCTCCAGACGTATCGTGCGTCGCGCTCCGGCAAAAAAAGGAGGTGTTCACTGGGCATGGCGGGTTCTCTGAGTACTTGCATCGGTTCAAGTGCAAGGAGAGCCCGGCGTGCTCGTGTGACCCTGACGTGGAGGAGACGGTCCCACACCTCCTGCTCGAATGTCCCATCCACGCCAAACAAAGATATGACTTGGAAAACGAGATAAATTGTAATGTCACAAAAGATAATATACATAAGCTACTTAAAGATAAGAAAACCGTACATAGATTTATAAGATATTGTAGAAAAATAGCAAGTAAGACAATAGATTTAAATAAGTAAAAATGAAATTACTAAATATATAATAATTAATTATATATAATTAGTAATTAGATAATTAAGAAAAAAAAGAATGTACGACATAGGTATAGGAAATAAGAAAATAGAATATGGTAAATAGTTGTAAAGTAGTTATGATAAGATTTCGAGTAAAGATAGATACCATAGAATAAAAATGAAGTAAACTTAAGAGAAAGTCTGTTTAGTTGTAAGCTTAAAAAATGTAAAAAAAAAAAAAAGAAAGATAAAAAACTTTAAAAAAAAGTAAGCAATATCCCTTGTCCTGGATAGGGGGATTGTATCTACAAAAAAAAAAAAAAAAAAAAAAAAAAAAAACCTAACCTAACCTAACCTAACCTAACCTAACCTAACCTAACCTAACCTAACCTAACCAGTCCCATCCATGCCAAAGAACGTTATGAAATAGAGTTACTAATAGATACTAAGTTAACATTAGATAATATACCTAAGATTATTTCCGATAAAAGAGTAGTACATAAGTTTATTAAATACTGTAAGAATATAGTGAGTAAGATAAATAATAGAAATAAGTAGAGTAATTATAATTGCTAGCTATATAATAGTAATTATATAAGACTAGTAATAGATTAAAAGGTAGGAACAAATGTACTACAAAGGAAAAAGAAGTAAGTTAGAAAATATTATGTATTAGATAGGATATAGACATAAGAATAAATAATTATAGAAAATAGATATAAAGAACATTAGTTGTAAATTATAATAAGAATAGTATTGTTAAGCCTAAATTGTAAAAAAAAAAAAATATAAAAAAAGTAAAAGAAATAAAAATAATATAAAAAATTCCCTTGTCCTGGATAGGGGGACCAGGAGTGGGACGCAGAGTCCTACTAATAAAAAAAAAAAAAAAAAAAAAAAAAAAAAAAAAAAACCTAACCTAACCTAACCTAACCTAACCTAACCTAACCTAACCTAACCTAACCTAACCTAACCTAACCGAACCTAACCTAACCTAACCTAACCTAACCTAACCTAACCTAACCTAACCTTTTTTTTTTTTTTTTTTTTTTTTTTTTTTTTTTTTCGCGGAGAAAGTGCATTACCACTACCGCCCGGCCTTCGAGGGGGGCGACCGAGCGGTTATGTTGGGGTCACCGTGCCTTACGACCCAGCGTAGAGTGATTGCCGGGCCGAGTCCCTAACCTATGTACACCGCACGGCATACCAACTAAAACTCCGCGGTGGCCTTCTTCGGCGCATTAGGGACGGCTGCGGGTTGCCCAAGACTAAAGTGTCAAAGTTGTCGTCCGCAACCGCCCCTGCGCGGTGCCGCCTGGTGCGGCCCGTCTCCTGTTATGGGGGGGGCTCAGACGCCCCCGCGCACCGAAGGACGCTCTCAGCGTCTACGGCAGCGTGAGGCCAACCAGCCACGCTGCCGTCCATCACGGGGGTCACAACAATATTGTGTGTAATGACGGACAGCCCCCTGCTGCCCGCCCGTGACCCCCGGTGGCCCCTATTAGTCGCCTTTTACGACAGGCAGGGGATACCGTGGTGGAATTCTCCAAACGCCCCCAATCCACAGGGCGGGAGACGCCGGTCAGTCGTCCACCCGGCGCCTCCTTCGTCTCCTCTGGCGGCGGGAGGGATCTTCCCGCTCCCGATCCCTCTCGGCACTCTCCTTCTGCGAGAGGACCACCTCGCAGAAGTGGGCCACCGCACGCCAGGCCTCCCGACTGCCGACCATGGAAGCGACCACGGCCGGAAGCGAGAGGTCTCCTCCGACGACTGATCTGAGAGCGCTGCGCTCCTCGTCCCAGGCTGGGCAAAACTCCAGTGTGTGCTGGGCCGTATCCAGCGGGCAGTTGTCACAATGGTGACACACGGCCGACACCTCCGTGCCAACAATTCGACACAGATACTCACCGAAGCAACCATGTCCGGTGAGCATCTGTGTCAAGCGAAATGTAGCTGGGCCGTGGCGCCTGTCTAGCCACTCGGCAAAGACCGGGCGCACTGCCGCTACGACCCGCAGCCCCGCTGACGGGGCCTCCAGCCTGAGACGCCACTCCTCCACGGCGGCTCGCCGTAAGGAGGCCCTCATGGCCTCCACCTCCTTCAGGGCCGGACACTGCCCGCGACTGAACGCCTCCTCCCGCCAATGAAAAGCATCGGACAGGGATCGGGCGTCCAGATCCCAGGGCAGGAATCCGGCCAACATGCAAGCCGCCTCATACGAGACCGTGCGGTATGCCCTGATCGCTCGCTGCGCTACTACACGTTGAGGATTGCGCAAAAGCGCAACGCAGCGATCGCTCAGGGAATCAGCCCAAACGGGACTGCCATACAGGGCCATGGACCGCACTACTCCGTGGTATAACCTTCGGCAAGGGATGCCAGGACCTTCCAGGTTGGGCAGCAGGCTAGAAAGAGCGCCCGCTGCCCGGGACAGCTTCGTCCTCATCTTTTCAAAGTGGGTGCGAAATTCCCATCGGCTATCCAAGATCAACCCCAAATATTTCATGTTCTTGCCGATGGGAATCCGCACCCCCTCCACGACGATGTGGGCACCGGCCGGTGGCCCTTTCCGAGGCCTGTGAAAACAAATGGCCTCGGTCTTTTCAAGGGCCACCTTCAAACCTAATCGTTGAATACGATTTACAACTTGGCCGGTGCCCGCTGCCGCCAATATTGCAGCATCCTGGAAAGTCCCAGATGTCGCCGTGACCAGCGTGTCGTCAGCGTAACAAGTCACGTCGACGCCCCGGAGATTGGCACCACGGAGCACCCAGTCGTACCCGATGTTCCACAGGAGAGGGCCCAAAACCGAGCCCTGTGGAACACCGCACGACATCGCTCTTCGGTGCCACCCGTCGGCGCCCGGATACACCACGTACCTATCAGAAAGGTACGCGTGCACCAGACGCCGGAGATAGGGTGGCACCACGTGGTACCGCAGTGCTTCGTGGATGCAGGGCCAGGGCAGTGAGTTAAAGGCGTTGGAGATATCCAACGATATCGCAATCACTACACTGCCTCTGGCCACTGCATCCTCCGCCTGTGCCTTCACCCGCAGAATCGCATGGACGGTGGAACGTCCCCTCCTGAATCCAAATTGTGCGTCGGCCAAATTCGGACCGACCCTATCGAGATGCTCGACGAGGCGAGCATGCACTATACGCTCAAAGAGTTTGGCAACCTCGTCGAGCAGCACGATGGGCCGGTAGGCCGACGGCGACTCTGCGGGTCGTCCTTCCTTCTTCAGCAGGACGAGCTTCCCGGTTTTCCAACGCACCGGGAAGACGCCCTGCTCCAAACAGGCGGAGAACAAACTGCGGAGCCTCGGACCCAGGTGCTCGAGAGCTAGCACCAAGGCCCTCCCAGGGATGCCATCGAGCCCTGGGGCCGTGTTTTTGCTCCGCAGCCGAAGCACTACCGCCCGCATCTCAGCGGGCGAAACCTCCGGGATTTCCCTTGCCGAAGTCTCGTACGACGATGACGCCACTTCCGGTGGCGCCATCGGTGGAGGAGTGGTCTCCTCGGTGGCCGGAAACAAGGTCGCGACGACGTTGGCCAGTAAGTCTGGCCGGAGACTCTGCGACAGTGGGGGCGCCGCTGGTCGAAGCTTGTTCATAACCAAGCGATAGGGGCGCCCCCACGGGTCACCGTCGAGAGTCTCCAGGAACTCCTTCCTTGCCGCGACCTTGGCCCTGTGAACGGCCACCCGCAGCGCTCTCTTCGCCTCCTTGTAGAGGCCGTAGAGCTGCCGCTCCTGGTCTGCGTGATCGTCCGCCCTCAACCGGCGACGGCGATGCCTGGCGAATCGACGGCGCGCAGCTACGCAAGACGCACGCAACTGCGCTAACTCCGCCGACCACCAGTACACCTGCCGCCGCGGCGAACGGCGGAGGGCTCGGGGCATGGCGGCGTCGCAAACGTCCGACATTGCCACCCCGAACCACTCCGCCTCCTGCTCGACCCGTACCGGCCCGTCCGGCACGGGGAGCCACGATACGACCAGAGCGGCCAGCACTAGGGCCTCTTTATCGAGGCGACGTAAAACCCACCGCGGGCCGTCCTGATTAGGGGCACTCGGTCCACCACTGGGCTGGATACTCGGGGACGCGGAGACGTCGAACCTTATGTAGCGATGGTCCGACAACGTCTCCACGCCCACGAGGACTCTCCAGCCCCGGACACGACGTGCAACGGCGGGGCTCGCAAACGAAAGATCGACAATCGACCCGCCGTTGTGCCGCACGCACGTGTCCACCGACCCCCTATTCAGGACGACCAGGCCGACAGAGATCGCCCAGTCCTCCAGGACCTCACCACGAACGTCGGTCGCCGGCGAACCCCACACCATGGATTTGGCGTTGAAGTCGCCGGCGACGATCGCCGGGTGAGGTTGGCCTTGCTCCACCAGGGCCCCCAGTCGAACGAGAAAAGCCTCGAACTCGTGGAGGGGTCTGTTGGGAGAGAAATAAACTCCTACAACCCATACGTCTCCCAACAGAGCCGCGACGCATCCCTGGCCCTTCGCTACTTTTTCGAAGGGCGGGGAGCCTGCGGCACCCTGGGTGATGATGGCCACCGAACCGTCGAGGTCCCCGGCCCAGTTATCCCTGGGCGGGACGAAATACGGCTCGGCGACCACGGCCACTTGCACCGACCACTGCGCCAGGCTTTGGGACAACAGGTCCTGAGCCCGGGCGCAATGGTTGATGTTCGCCTGGAGGATCTTCAGGTCCATTACTGGGCGATCTCTTCAACTCCTTCCATCGCGGCCACCCCTTGCGGTGGGTTCCCAGCCGGTCTTCTATTTGAGCGTCGCCGGGTATTGCGGGAGATGGTGGAACACGACTTTCCTCCCAGCTGATGTCCGGCGGGCTTCCCAGCTGCGGCACAAATGACGCAGTTTGGTGCCTCCTTACATTGACGGGCTTTATGCCCCGCCTTGCCGCAGCGGTAGCAAAGATCGCTGCGATCCGGCCCTCCGTTACAATTAGATTGCGCATGACCGTGCTCGAGGCAACGGTAGCAGCGCATCCGGCGCGCCTCGAGCACGGTAACCTTGACCACCGTCCACCCAACTATCAGGCGGCCCGCCTTGATTTTCTGGGCCGCCTTGACCGGCACTCTGGCCCACACTGAGCTCAGGCCAGAGCGATCGGGCCGGATTTGCCCCACCTTAATTGCCTCTGCGGCACACTCACCGGCACTGCAGAGGGCCGCTGCGACTGTCTCGGGAGTTGCTGCAGGGTCCAAGTCAGACAGCCGCAGCTCCGAACACTTGGTGGGCCGGGAGACTCTTACATCCTCCGACTCACCAAAACATTCCCTCAGCCTTGCGGCTAGGGAATCGGCCCTCTGTTCTGACTCCGCTCCGGGCACCTCATACATCATGGCGCCCGAAGCCGAGACTTTCGGTTTCAGCCTGTCGATGTTCAGGCCGGTGAGACTTACGCGATTTTGAGCCTCCGTCAAGACCTTCGCGTAAGTTAGGCCTTTGGCGACCGCAGCTGACGTCAATGAAATGACGATCGCTGCGGACCGCGGCGGACGAAGTTTCGGCTCCGGCCGACGGGGCTGCCGCTGATTATTTGCCGCGGGCGTCGCAGCGGGCTTGGGCTTCTTCTTTTTGCCCACAACCACCGTCCACCCCTCGTCCATTGACGCTGGGGCCGGTGGCAGTGGGCGCGGCTCTGGAACACCTTGCGTTGTCGGTGCTGGTCCTCTTCTTTTGCCCTTTTGGGGCGTTTGGACCTGCGCTGTTAGTCCAGGTTGGGCAGCAATCTTCTTGCCTTTCTTGACAGGCAATGCAGAGGTCGGCACATTGGACGGCCCAGCGATGACCTGTGGTGGGGCTGTGGAGGGCCCAGCCACGGGAGCAGGAGTGGAGGGGGCAGACTTCCCCGAGCTCTTCCCCTGTCCCTTTCCTTTGCCGTTTTCGACGGAGGACTGCGGTTTCCCTCCGACGAATCCACCCTGGACAGGAAGTTCGACAACCGCGGTCCTATTGTCGTGAGCCAAGGGCGGCCTTTGAGCTGGCCCCATCAGGACTGACTCAAAACGGGCCTGCCACATCGCCTCCATCCGTTTCAGGATGTCTTCCCCCGGCTGCGCTTTGGTTGCCGCCTCCAGCTCATCCAAGCGCCGTCGAAGGGAGGCGTTCTCCTCCGTTAACTTCTTCACGTCCGCCTCCAGACGCGCACTGTGCTCTCTCACCTGCTTTGTCTCCTCTTCGAGGCGAGCCATCACCACGGTTTCATCGCTTCGTTGGCCGACATATTTTGTAATGGTGTCGACCACGAGATTGAGAGTCTTCTGGCTCGTGCCCTTGAGGTTGCCCGATTTCCGGACAACCATTCGCACGAGCTCACCGCAGTTAATGAGGTCCTCCCGGAGAACGACTCTCTGTTCGTCAAACTCCATCGAAGTTACTCCAGCCTCCGATGGAGCTTTTAGGTACGCCTGTACCCGTTCCACCATTTTCTGCTCTGCCTCAGCACGGAGAGCATCACGCTTTTGTGCGTTTAAATCCCGCTGGGCTCTGGATAGCCCAGCGTGTTTCCCCACAGATGAGGAAGGGCGAGTTCGGGTCTTCGAGGGAGGACGACTCTCTTCACTCTCTGACTCACCAGACCGCGATCTTACGGAGTCCGCCTCGCTTTCGTCCCAAAAGCGTCCTTTATGACGCCTTGAGGTCATGCCGTTTCTTCCAGGCTCACTGATAGGCCCTGGTGCCATAAATGGCGTTTCTACAACACCAGCAGGAAGGCTGAGCGGTACACTCGCACCCTCTCCTGCATCTCTTCCATCGTCGGGAATGATCCCTTCGATCTCCGCCACTCCAGCCCCGGATTCCGGGACAGGAGTAGGCAATCTCGTCAATTTAATAAAAGGTTGCTTTGAAAAATCCATAAGATTCCCACGAGTGTGGGGGAAATAAAAGTCCGCCCAGGCAGAGCCCCCTGTACCTGGGTAAGCCTAGCGTAACCCGCCAAGAGGGTCGGCAGGTACTCTGGCGGGGGTCGCACTAGTGACCGAACTACCCATCAGCCATGCATCCCCTCGCGGTGCGCCGCCGCTTGGGATTCGGGGTAACTTTTTATAGAGGTTTTCTCCCTCGCGGTCCGGGCGGTTAAGCCAAGACCCTCGGTCCGGCAGGAGCGCGAGACATGACCACGGACCTCCATACCGGATTACGATCTGCGACGGCGACAGCGGAAGAGAAAGGTTCCCCCCCACTGCCTGCTCGGGGCGGGGTTAGCGCACACCGAGCCCGTCGACACCCCCAGGACAGAACCGGGAGTCGCCCGATGAACGGGCCCACCAAAAGAGGACGACGATCGCCGCAACAGACGACGACCGCCAACCAACTGTTGTCAGGATATTAGCCGTCGCGCCGATCAACGTGATCGACGCGCCGTTGCCCAGGGTGCACCGCGTGGAGGTTTCCTGACTTCGCACCCCAACCTAACCTAACCTTTTTTTTTTTTTTTTTTTTTTTTTTTTTTTTTTTTTTTTTTTTTTTTTTTTGGTTTCGCGGAGAAAGTGCATTACCACTACCGCCCGGCCTTCAAGGGGGGCGACCGAGCGGTTATGTTGGGGTCACCGTGCCTTACGACCCGGCGTTGAGCCGCCCGGAGAGATGGAAAACATCGGGCGACCGCCGGGCCGAGTCCCTAACCTATGTACACCGCACGGCATACCAACTAAAACTCCGCGGTGGCCTTCTTCGGCGCATTAGGGACGGCTGCGGGTTGCCCAAGACTAAAGTGTCAAAGTTGTCGTCCGCAACCGCCCCTGCGCGGTGCCGCCTGGTGCGGCCCGTCTCCTGTTATGGGGGGGGGGCTCAGACGCCCCCGTGCACCGAAGGACGCTCTCAGCGTCTACGGCAGCGTGAGGCCAACCAGCCACGCTGCCGTCCATCACGGGGGTCACAACAATATTGTGTGTAATGACGGACAGCCCCCTGCTGCCCGCCCGTGACCCCCGGTGGCCCCTATTAGTCGCCTTTTACGACAGGCAGGGGATACCGTGGTGGAATTCTCCAAACGCCCCCAATCCACAGGGCGGGAGACGCCGGTCAGTCGTCCACCCGGCGCCTCCTTCGTCTCCTCTGGCGGCGGGAGGGATCTTCGCGCTCCCGATCCCTCTCGGCACTCTCCTTCTGCGAGAGGACCACCTCGCAGAAGTGGGCCACCGCACGCCAGGCCTCCCGACTGCCGACCATGGAAGCGACCACGGCCGGCAGCGAGAGGTCTCCTCCGACGACTGCTCTGAGAGCGCTGCGCTCCTCGTCCCAGGCTGGGCAAAACTCCAGTGTGTGCTGGGCCGTATCCAGCGGGCAGTTGTCACAATGGTGACACACGGCCGACACCTCCGTGCCAACAATTCGACACAGATACTCACCGAAGCAACCATGTCCGGTGAGCATCTGTGTCAATCGAAATGTAGCCGGGCCGTGGCGCCTGTCTAGCCATTCGGCAAAGACCGGGCGCACTGCCGCTACGACCCTCAACCCCGCTGACGGGGCCTCCAGCCTGAGACGCCACTCCTCCACGGCGGCTCGCCGTAAGGAGGCCCTCATGGCCTCCACCTCCTTCGGGGCCGGACGCTGCCCGCGACTGAACGCCTCCTCCCGCCAATGAAAAGCATAACCTAACCTAACCTAACCTAACCTAACCTAACCTTTTTTTTTTTTTTTTGTTTTCGCGGAGAAAGTGTGTTACCACTACCGCCCGGCCTTCGAGGGGGGCGACCGAGCGGTTATGTTGGGGTCACCGTGCCTTACGACCCAGCGTAGAGTGATTGCCGGGCCGAGTCCCTAACCTATGTACACCGCACGGCATACCAACTAAAACTCCGCGGTGGCCTTCTTCGGCGCATGAGGGACGGCTGCGGGCTTCCTCTGACGAATGTCTAAGTTGTCGTCCGCAACCGCCCCTGCGCGGTGCCGCCTGATGCGGCCCGTCTCCTGTTATGGGGGGGCTCAGACGCCCCCGCGCACCGAAGGACGCTCTCAGCGTCTACGGCAGCGTGAGGCCAACCAGCCACGCTGCCGTCCATCACGGGGGTCACAACAACATAGTGTGTAATGACGGACAGCCCCCTGCTGCCCGCCCGTGACCCCCGGTGGCCCCTATTAGTCGCCTTTTACGACAGGCAGGGGATACCGTGGTGGAATTCTCCAAACGCCCCCAATCCACAGGGCGGGAGACGCCGGTCAGTCGTCCACCCGGCGCCTCCTTCGTCTCCTCTGGCGGCGGGAGGGATCTTCACGTTCCCGATCCCTCTCGGCACTCTCCTTCTGCGAGAGGACCACCTCGCAGAAGTGGGCCACCGCACGCCAGGCCTCCCGACTGCCGACCATGGAAGCGACCACGGCCGGCAGCGAGAGGTCTCCTCCGACGACTGCTCTGAGAGCGCTGCGCTCCTCGTCCCAGGCTGGGCAAAACTCCAGTGTGTGCTGGGCCGTATCCAGCGGGCAGTTGTCACAATGGTGACACACGGCCGACACCTCCGTGCCAACAATTCGACACAGATACTCACCGAAGCAACCATGTCCGGTGAGCATCTGTGTCAATCGAAATGTAGCTGGGCCGTGGCGCCTGTCTAGCCACTCGGCAAAGACCGGGCGCACTGCCGCTACGACCCTAAGCCCCGCTGACGGGGCCTCCAGCCTGAGACGCCACTCCTCCACGGCGGCTCGCCGTAAGGAGGCCCTCATGGCCTCCACCTCCTTCAGGGCCGGACGCTGCCCGCGACTGAACGCCTCCTCCCGCCAATGAAAAGCATCGGACAGGGATCGGGCGTCCAGATCCCAGGGCAGGAATCCGGCCAACATGCAAGCCGCCTCGTACGAGACCGTGCGGTATGCCCTGATCGCTCGCTGCGCCACTACACGCTGAGGATTGCGCAAAAGCGCGACGCAGCGGTCGCTCAGGGAATCAGCCCAAACGGGACTGCCATACAGGGCCATGGACCGCACGACTCCGTGGTATAACCTTCGGCAAGGGATGCCAGGACCTTCCAGGTTGGGCAGCAGGCTAGAAAGAGCGCCCGCTGCCCGGGACAGTTTTGTCTTCATCTTTTCAAAATGGGTGCGAAACTCCCATCGGCTATCCAAAATCAAACCTAAATATTTCATATTCTTGCCGATGGGAATCCGCACCCCTTCAACAACGATGTGGGCACCGGCCGGTGGCCCTTTCCGAGGCCTATGGAAACAAATGGCCTCGGTCTTTTCAAGGGCCACCTTCAAACCTAATCGTTGAATACGATCTACAACTTGGCCGGTGCCCGCCGCCGCTAATATTGCAGCATCCTGGAAAGTCCCAGATGTCGCCGTGACCAGTGTGTCGTCCGCGTAACAAGTCACGTCGACTCCCCGGAGATTGGCACCACGGAGCACCCAGTCGTACCCGATGTTCCACAGGAGAGGGCCTAAAACCGAGCCCTGTGGAACACCGCACGACATCGCTCTTCGGTGCCACCCGTCGGCGCCCGGATACACCACGTACCTATCAGAAAGGTACGCGTGCACCAGACGCCGGAGATAGGGTGGCACCACGTGGTACCGCAGTGCTTCGTGGATGCAGGGCCAGGGCAGCGAATTAAACGCATTAGAAATATCTAGTGATACTGCTATCATTACATTGCCTCTGGCCACTGCATCCTCCGCCTGTGCCTTCACCCGCAGAATCGCATGGACGGTGGAACGTCCCCTCCTGAATCCAAATTGTACGTCGGCCAAATTCGGACCGACCCTATCGAGATGCTCGACGAGGCGAGCATGCACTATACGCTCAAAGAGTTTGGCAACCTCGTCGAGCAGCACGATGGGCCGGTAGGCCGACGGCGACTCTGCGGGTCTTCCTTCCTTCTTCAGCAGGACGAGCTTCCCGGTTTTCCAACGCACCGGGAAGACGCCCTGCTCCAAACAGGCGGAGAACAAACTGCGGAGCCTCGGACCCAGGTGCTCGAGAGCTAGCACCAAGGCCCTCCCAGGAATGCCATCGAGCCCTGGGGCCGTGTTTTTGCTCCGCAGCCGAAGCACTACCGCCCGCATCTCAGCGGGCGAAACCTCCGGGATTTCCCTTGCCGAAGTCTCGTACGACGATGACGCCACTTCCGGTGGCGCCATCGGTGGAGGAGTGGTCTCCTCGGTGGCCGGAAACAAGGTCGCGACGACGTTGGCCAGTAAGTCTGGCCGGAGACTCTGCGACAGTGGGGGCGCCGCTGGTCGAAGCTTGTTCATAACCAAGCGATAGGGGCGCCCCCACGGGTCACTGTCGAGAGTCTCCAGGAACTCCTTCCTTGCCGCGACCTTGGCCCTGTGAACGGCCACCCGCAGCGCTCTCTTCGCCTCCTTATAGAGGCCGTAGAGCCGCCGCTCCTGGTCTGCGTGATCGTCCGCCCTCAATCGGCGACGGCGATGCCCGGCGAATCGACGGCGCGCAGCGACGCAAGATGCGCGCAACTGCGCTAACTCCGCCGACCACCAGTACACCTGCCGCCGCGGCGAACGGCGGAGGGCTCGGGGCATGGCGGCGTCGCAAACGTCCGACATTGCCACCCCGAACCACTCCGCCTCCTGCTCGACCCGTACCGGCCCGTCCGGCACGGGGAGCCACGATACGACCAGAGCGGCCAGCACTAGGGCCTCTTTATCGAGGCGACGTAAAACCCACCGCGGGCCGTCCTGATTAGGGGCACTCGGTCCACCACTGGGCTGGATACTCGGGGACGCGGAGACGTCGAACCTTATGTAGCGATGGTCCGATAACGTCTCCACGCCCACGAGGACTCTCCAGCCCCGGACACGACGTGCAACGGCGGGGCTCGCAAACGAAAGATCAACAATCGACCCGCCGTTGTGACGCACGCACGTGTCCACCGACCCCCTATTCAGGACGACCAGGCCGACAGAGATCGCCCAGTCCTCCAGGACCTCACCGCGAACGTCGGTCGCCGGCGAACCCCACACCATGGATTTGGCGTTGAAGTCGCCGGCGACGATCGCCGGGTGAGGTTGGCCTTGCTCCACCAGGGCCCCCAGTCGAACGAGAAAAGCCTCGAATTCGTAGAGGGGTCTGTTGGGAGAGAAATAAACTCCTACAACCCATACGTCTCCCAACAGAGCCGCGACGCATCCCTGGCCCTTCGCTACTTTTTCGAAGGGCGGGGAGCCTGCGGCACCCTGGGTGATGATGGCCACCGAACCGTTGAGGTCCCCGGCCCAGTTATCCCTGGGCGGGACAAAGTACGGCTCGGCGACCACGGCCACTTGCACCGACCACTGCGCCAGGCTTTGGGACAACAGGTCCTGGGCCCGGGCGCAGTGGTTGATGTTCGCCTGGAGGATCTTCAGGTCCATTACTGGGCGATCTCTTCCACACCTTCCATCGCGGCCACCCCTTGCGGTGGGTTCCCAGCCGGTCTTCTAATGGAGCGTCGCCGGGTATTGCGGGAGGTAGCGGAACAAGACTTTCCTCCCAGCTGATGTCCGGCGGGCTTCCCAGCTGCGGCACAAATGACACAGTTTGGTGCCTCCTTACATTGACGGGCTTTATGCCCCGCCTTGCCGCAGCGATAACACAGATCGCTGCGGTCCGGCCCTCCATTGCAATTAGATTGCGCATGACCGTGCTCGAGGCAACGGTAGCAGCGCATCCGGCGCGCCTCGAGCACGGTAACCCTGACCACGGTCCACCCTACTATTAGGCGGCCCGCCTTAATTTTCTGGGCCGCCTTGACCGGCACTCTGGCCCACACAGAGCTCAGGCCAGAGCGGTCGGGCCGGATTTGCCCCACTTTAACCGCCTCTGCGGCACACTCACCGGCACTGCAGAGGGCCGCTGCGACTGTCTCCGGAGTTGCTGCCGGATCCAGGTCAGACAGCCGCAGCTCTGAACACTTGGTGGGCCGGGAGACTCTGACATCTTCCGACTCACCGAAACATTCCCTCAGCCTTGCGGCGAGGGAATCGGCCCTCTGTTCAGACTCGGCTCCGGGCACCTCGTATAACATGGCACCCGCAGCCGAGACTTTCGGCTTCAGCCTGTCAATATTCAGGCCGGTGAGACTCACGCGTTGCTGGGCCTCCGTCAACACCTTCGCATAAGTCAGTCCCTTGGCAACCGCAGCCGGCGTCAAGGAAATCACGATTGCTGCGGAGCGTGGTGGACGGAGTACAGGCTCAGTGCGACGAGGCTGCCGCTGGTGATTAGCAGCGGGCGTCGTTGCGGGCATGGGCTTCTTCTTCTTTCTGCCCACAACCACCGTCCACCCCGCGTCCATTGACGTTGGGGCCGGTGGTAGTGGGCGCGGCTCTGGAGCACTTTGCGTCGTGGGTGCTGGACCACTCCTCTTTCCCTTTTGGGGCTTTCGCACATTGCCTTTTGGCACAACAGTGTTATGCGCCTTGGATGGCCCAGCAATCGCCTGCGGTGGAGCTGTAGAAGGCCCAGCAATGGCCTGCGATGGGGCTGTGGAAGGCCCAGCCACGGGAGCAGGAGTGGTGGGAGCGGACTTAACCGTTTTCTTCCCTACTCCTTTCCCCTTACCCTTATCTATGGAGGACTGGGGTTTACCTCCCACAAATCCCCCTTGGACGGGAAGTTCTACCACCCCCGTCCTCTTTTCATGGGCCAAGGGCGGTCTTTGAGCTGGCCCCATTAGAAGTGATTCAAACCGGGCCTGCCACGCCGCCTCCATTCGCTCCAGGAGGTCTTCCGCCGGCTGAGCTTTGGTGGCCGCCTCTAACTGTTCCAATCGCCGCCGAAGGGAGGCGTTCTCTTCTGCCAACAGTTTCATGTCCGACTCCAGACGCGCACTATGGTCCCTCAACCTCTTAGTTTCCTCTTCGAGGCGAGCCGTCACCATCGCTTCAGGTTGGTCGACATACTTCGCTATTGTGTCGACCACGAAATTCAATGTCTTTTGGCTCGTGCCCTTAAGGTTGCCCGATTTCCGGACAATCATACGCACAAGCTTCCCACAATTAGATAGGTCCTCCCGGAGTATGACCTTTGGTTCGTCTGTGTCCATCATGGGAACTCCGGGTTCCGATGGAGCTTTCAAGTATTCCTGAAGCCGTTCCGCGATTTCTTGCTGAGCCTCAGTACGGAGAGCCTCACGCCTTTGCGCGTTTAGATCGCGCTGGGCTCTAGATAACCCAGCATATTTGCCTGCTGCTGAAGAAGGGCGACTTCTGGTCTTTGAGGGTGGACCAGCCTCCTCACCACTCTCTGACTCCCCAGATCGTGACCTAATAGAGTCCGCCTCACTGTCCTCCCAAAGGCGTCCTTTATAACGCCTTGAGGTAACACCACTTCTCCCAGGCTCATTCATAGGCGCTGGCGCCAAAAATGGCGTATCATCTACTGCTGCAGGAAGGCTGAGCGGTACACTCGCACCATCTCCTGCGCATCTACCGTCGTTGGGACTGAGCCCTTCGACCTCCGCCCCTCCAGCCCCGGATTCCGGAACGGGAGTAGGCAATCTCGTCAGTTTTATTATTGGTACTTTGTCAAAATCCATGAGATTCCCACGAGTGTGGGGGAAATAAACAGTCCGCCCAGGCAGAGCCCCCTGTACCTGGGTAAGCCTAACGTAACCCGCCAGAGGGTCGGCCGGTACTCTGGCGGGGGTCGCACTAGTGACCGAACTACCCATCGGCCATGCATCCCCTCGCGGTGCGCCGCCGCTTGGGATTCGGGGTAACTTTTTATAGAGGTTTTCTCCCTCGCAGTCCGGGCGGTTAAGCCAAGACCCTCGGTCCGGCAGGAGCGCGAGACATGACCACGGACCTCCATACCAGATTACGATTTACGACGGCGACAGCGGAAGAGAATGAGTTCCCCCCCACTGCCTGCTCGGGGCGGGGTTAGCGCACACCGAGCCCGTCGACACCCCCAGGACAGAACCGGGAGTCGCCCGATGAACGGGCCCACCAAGACAGGACGACGGCCGCCGCAAGAGACGACAACCGCCAACCAACTGTTGTCAGGATATTAGCCGTCGCGCCGATCAACGTGATCGACGCGCCGTTGCCCAGGGTGCACCGCGTGGAGGTTTCCTGACTTCGCACCCCAACCTAACCTAACCTAACCTAACCTAACCTAACCTAACCTAACCATTGACTAATTTCCAAAAAATTTTGTATGAAAACTATATTGTGTGGCATATCATTAAATTGGATTTTATAGATACTTACCGTTGCTGTTATTTCTGACATCCGCACCCCTCAATTTTTCGAAATTTTCCAAATTTCCCGAAATTTCCGTTGTTTTGTTGATTGTCAAAAATTTTTGTACTATCCGTACACTAGATTATTTGATATTCTTGTTGTACTCGCCGAGACGCATCTCCCGACGTATCTTGCGTCGCGCTCCGGCAAAATTTAATTTTTGACTTTAACTCAATATAAGGAAATCCACCTAAGTAAACTACATTGAAAACAAACATTGACTAATTTCCAAAAAAATTTTGTATGAAAACTATATTGTGTGGCATATCATTAAATTGGATTTTATAGATACTTACCGTTGCTGTTATTTCTGACATCCGCACCCCTCAATTTTTCGAAATTTTCCAAATTTCCCGAAATTTCCGTTGTTTTGTTGATTGTCAAAAATTTTTGTACTATCCGTACACTAGATTATTTGATATTCTTGTTGTACTCGCCGAGACGCATCTCCCGACGTATCTTGCGTCGCGCTCCGGCAAAATTTAATTTTTGACTTTAACTCAATATAAGGAAATCCACCTAAGTAAACTACATTGAAAACAAACATTGACTAATTTCCAAAAAAAAAAATTTTTGTATGAAAACTATATTGTGTGGCATATCATTAAATTGGATTTTATAGATACTTACCGTTGCTGTTATTTCTGACATCCGCACCCCTCAATTTTTCGAAATTTTCCAAATTTCCCGAAATTTCCGTTGTTTTGTTGATTGTCAAAAATTTTTGTACTATCCGTACACTAGATTATTTGATATTCTTGTTGTACTCGCCGAGACGCATCTCCCGACGTATCTTGCGTCGCGCTCCGGCAAAATTTAATTTTTGACTTTAACTCAATATAAGGAAATCCACCTAAGTAAACTACATTGAAAACAAACATTGACTAATTTCCAAAAAAAAAATTTTGTATGAAAACTATATTGTGTGGCATATCATTAAATTGGATTTTATAGATACTTACCGTTGCTGTTATTTCTGACATCCGCACCCCTCAATTTTTCGAAATTTTCCAAATTTCCCGAAATTTCCGTTGTTTTGTTGATTGTCAAAAATTTTTGTACTATCCGTACACTAGATTATTTGATATTCTTGTTGTACTCGCCGAGACGCATCTCCCGACGTATCTTGCGTCGCGCTCCGGCAAAATTTAATTTTTGACTTTAACTCAATATAAGGAAATCCACCTAAGTAAACTACATTGAAAACAAACATTGACTAATTTCCAAAAAATTTTGTATGAAAACTATATTGTGTGGCATATCATTAAATTGGATTTTATAGATACTTACCGTTGCTGTTATTTCTGACATCCGCACCCCTCAATTTTTCGAAATTTTCCAAATTTCCCGAAATTTCCGTTGTTTTGTTGATTGTCAAAAATTTTTGTACTATCCGTACACTAGATTATTTGATATTCTTGTTGTACTCGCCGAGACGCATCTCCCGACGTATCTTGCGTCGCGCTCCGGCAAAATTTAATTTTTGACTTTAACTCAATATAAGGAAATCCACCTAAGTAAACTACATTGAAAACAAACATTGACTAATTTCCAAAAAATTTTGTATGAAAACTATATTGTGTGGCATATCATTAAATTGGATTTTATAGATACTTACCGTTGCTGTTATTTCTGACATCCGCACCCCTCAATTTTTCGAAATTTTCCAAATTTCCCGAAATTTCCGTTGTTTTGTTGATTGTCAAAAATTTTTGTACTATCCGTACACTAGATTATTTGATATTCTTGTTGTACTCGCCGAGACGCATCTCCCGACGTATCTTGCGTCGCGCTCCGGCAAAATTTAATTTTTGACTTTAACTCAATATAAGGAAATCCACCTAAGTAAACTACATTGAAAACAAACATTGACTAATTTCCAAAAAATTTTGTATGAAAACTATATTGTGTGGCATATCATTAAATTGGATTTTATAGATACTTACCGTTGCTGTTATTTCTGACATCCGCACCCCTCAATTTTTCGAAATTTTCCAAATTTCCCGAAATTTCCGTTGTTTTGTTGATTGTCAAAAATTTTTGTACTATCCGTACACTAGATTATTTGATATTCTTGTTGTACTCGCCGAGACGCATCTCCCGACGTATCTTGCGTCGCGCTCCGGCAAAATTTAATTTTTGACTTTAACTCAATATAAGGAAATCCACCTAAGTAAACTACATTGAAAACAAACATTGACTAATTTCCAAAAAATTTTGTATGAAAACTATATTGTGTGGCATATCATTAAATTGGATTTTATAGATACTTACCGTTGCTGTTATTTCTGACATCCGCACCCCTCAATTTTTCGAAATTTTCCAAATTTCCCGAAATTTCCGTTGTTTTGTTGATTGTCAAAAATTTTTGTACTATCCGTACACTAGATTATTTGATATTCTTGTTGTACTCGCCGAGACGCATCTCCCGACGTATCTTGCGTCGCGCTCCGGCAAAATTTAATTTTTGACTTTAACTCAATATAAGGAAATCCACCTAAGTAAACTACATTGAAAACAAACATTGACTAATTTCCAAAAAATTTTGTATGAAAACTATATTGTGTGGCATATCATTAAATTGGATTTTATAGATACTTACCGTTGCTGTTATTTCTGACATCCGCACCCCTCAATTTTTCGAAATTTTCCAAATTTCCCGAAATTTCCGTTGTTTTGTTGATTGTCAAAAATTTTTGTACTATCCGTACACTAGATTATTTGATATTCTTGTTGTACTCGCCGAGACGCATCTCCCGACGTATCTTGCGTCGCGCTCCGGCAAAATTTAATTTTTGACTTTAACTCAATATAAGGAAATCCACCTAAGTAAACTACATTGAAAACAAACATTGACTAATTTCCAAAAAAATTTGTATGAAAACTATATTGTGTGGCATATCATTAAATTGGATTTTATAGATACTTACCGTTGCTGTTATTTCTGACATCCGCACCCCTCAATTTTTCGAAATTTTCCAAATTTCCCGAAATTTCCGTTGTTTTGTTGATTGTCAAAAATTTTTGTACTATCCGTACACTAGATTATTTGATATTCTTGTTGTACTCGCCGAGACGCATCTCCCGACGTATCTTGCGTCGCGCTCCGGCAAAATTTAATTTTTGACTTTAACTCAATATAAGGAAATCCACCTAAGTAAACTACATTGAAAACAAACATTGACTAATTTCCAAAAAATTTTGTATGAAAACTATATTGTGTGGCATATCATTAAATTGGATTTTATAGATACTTACCGTTGCTGTTATTTCTGACATCCGCACCCCTCAATTTTTCGAAATTTTCCAAATTTTTCGAAATTTTCCAAATTTCCCGAAATTTCCGTTGTTTTGTTGATTGTCAAAAATTTTTGTACTATCCGTACACTAGATTATTTGATATTCTTGTTGTACTCGCCGAGACGCATCTCCCGACGTATCTTGCGTCGCGCTCCGGCAAAATTTAATTTTTGACTTTAACTCAATATAAGGAAATCCACCTAAGTAAACTACATTGAAAACAAACATTGACTAATTTCCAAAAAATTTTGTATGAAAACTATATTGTGTGGCATATCATTAAATTGGATTTTATAGATACTTACCGTTGCTGTTATTTCTGACATCCGCACCCCTCAATTTTTCGAAATTTTCCAAATTTCCCGAAATTTCCGTTGTTTTGTTGATTGTCAAAAATTTTTGTACTATCCGTACACTAGATTATTTGATATTCTTGTTGTACTCGCCGAGACGCATCTCCCGACGTATCTTGCGTCGCGCTCCGGCAAAATTTAATTTTTGACTTTAACTCAATATAAGGAAATCCACCTAAGTAAACTACATTGAAAACAAACATTGACTAATTTCCAAAAAATTTTGTATGAAAACTATATTGTGTGGCATATCATTAAATTGGATTTTATAGATACTTACCGTTGCTGTTATTTCTGACATCCGCACCCCTCAATTTTTCGAAATTTTCCAAATTTCCCGAAATTTCCGTTGTTTTGTTGATTGTCAAAAATTTTTGTACTATCCGTACACTAGATTATTTGATATTCTTGTTGTACTCGCCGAGACGCATCTCCCGACGTATCTTGCGTCGCGCTCCGGCAAAATTTAATTTTTGACTTTAACTCAATATAAGGAAATCCACCTAAGTAAACTACATTGAAAACAAACATTGACTAATTTCCAAAAAATTTTGTATGAAAACTATATTGTGTGGCATATCATTAAATTGGATTTTATAGATACTTACCGTTGCTGTTATTTCTGACATCCGCACCCCTCAATTTTTCGAAATTTTCCAAATTTCCCGAAATTTCCGTTGTTTTGTTGATTGTCAAAAATTTTTGTACTATCCGTACACTAGATTATTTGATATTCTTGTTGTACTCGCCGAGACGCATCTCCCGACGTATCTTGCGTCGCGCTCCGGCAAAATTTAATTTTTGACTTTAACTCAATATAAGGAAATCCACCTAAGTAAACTACATTGAAAACAAACATTGACTAATTTCCAAAAAATTTTGTATGAAAACTATATTGTGTGGCATATCATTAAATTGGATTTTATAGATACTTACCGTTGCTGTTATTTCTGACATCCGCACCCCTCAATTTTTCGAAATTTTCCAAATTTTTCGAAATTTTCCAAATTTCCCGAAATTTCCGTTGTTTTGTTGATTGTCAAAAATTTTTGTACTATCCGTACACTAGATTATTTGATATTCTTGTTGTACTCGCCGAGACGCATCTCCCGACGTATCTTGCGTCGCGCTCCGGCAAAATTTAATTTTTGACTTTAACTCAATATAAGGAAATCCACCTAAGTAAACTACATTGAAAACAAACATTGACTAATTTCCAAAAAATTTTGTATGAAAACTATATTGTGTGGCATATCATTAAATTGGATTTTATAGATACTTACCGTTGCTGTTATTTCTGACATCCGCACCCCTCAATTTTTCGAAATTTTCCAAATTTCCCGAAATTTCCGTTGTTTTGTTGATTGTCAAAAATTTTTGTACTATCCGTACACTAGATTATTTGATATTCTTGTTGTACTCGCCGAGACGCATCTCCCGACGTATCTTGCGTCGCGCTCCGGCAAAATTTAATTTTTGACTTTAACTCAATATAAGGAAATCCACCTAAGTAAACTACATTGAAAACAAACATTGACTAATTTCCAAAAAATTTTGTATGAAAACTATATTGTGTGGCATATCATTAAATTGGATTTTATAGATACTTACCGTTGCTGTTATTTCTGACATCCGCACCCCTCAATTTTTCGAAATTTTCCAAATTTCCCGAAATTTCCGTTGTTTTGTTGATTGTCAAAAATTTTTGTACTATCCGTACACTAGATTATTTGATATTCTTGTTGTACTCGCCGAGACGCATCTCCCGACGTATCTTGCGTCGCGCTCCGGCAAAATTTAATTTTTGACTTTAACTCAATATAAGGAAATCCACCTAAGTAAACTACATTGAAAACAAACATTGACTAATTTCCAAAAAATTTTGTATGAAAACTATATTGTGTGGCATATCATTAAATTGGATTTTATAGATACTTACCGTTGCTGTTATTTCTGACATCCGCACCCCTCAATTTTTCGAAATTTTCCAAATTTCCCGAAATTTCCGTTGTTTTGTTGATTGTCAAAAATTTTTGTACTATCCGTACACTAGATTATTTGATATTCTTGTTGTACTCGCCGAGACGCATCTCCCGACGTATCTTGCGTCGCGCTCCGGCAAAATTTAATTTTTGACTTTAACTCAATATAAGGAAATCCACCTAAGTAAACTACATTGAAAACAAACATTGACTAATTTCCAAAAAATTTTGTATGAAAACTATATTGTGTGGCATATCATTAAATTGGATTTTATAGATACTTACCGTTGCTGTTATTTCTGACATCCGCACCCCTCAATTTTTCGAAATTTTCCAAATTTCCCGAAATTTCCGTTGTTTTGTTGATTGTCAAAAATTTTTGTACTATCCGTACACTAGATTATTTGATATTCTTGTTGTACTCGCCGAGACGCATCTCCCGACGTATCTTGCGTCGCGCTCCGGCAAAATTTAATTTTTGACTTTAACTCAATATAAGGAAATCCACCTAAGTAAACTACATTGAAAACAAACATTGACTAATTTCCAAAAAATTTTGTATGAAAACTATATTGTGTGGCATATCATTAAATTGGATTTTATAGATACTTACCGTTGCTGTTATTTCTGACATCCGCACCCCTCAATTTTTCGAAATTTTCCAAATTTCCCGAAATTTCCGTTGTTTTGTTGATTGTCAAAAATTTTTGTACTATCCGTACACTAGATTATTTGATATTCTTGTTGTACTCGCCGAGACGCATCTCCCGACGTATCTTGCGTCGCGCTCCGGCAAAATTTAATTTTTGACTTTAACTCAATATAAGGAAATCCACCTAAGTAAACTACATTGAAAACAAACATTGACTAATTTCCAAAAAATTTTGTATGAAAACTATATTGTGTGGCATATCATTAAATTGGATTTTATAGATACTTACCGTTGCTGTTATTTCTGACATCCGCACCCCTCAATTTTTCGAAATTTTCCAAATTTCCCGAAATTTCCGTTGTTTTGTTGATTGCCAAAAATTTTTGTACTATCCGTACACTAGATTATTTGATATTCTTGTTGTACTCGCCGAGACGCATCTCCCGACGTATCTTGCGTCGCGCTCCGGCAAAATTTAATTTTTGACTTTAACTCAATATAAGGAAATCCACCTAAGTAAACTACATTGAAAACAAACATTGACTAATTTCCAAAAAATTTTGTATGAAAACTATATTGTGTGGCATATCATTAAATTGGATTTTATAGATACTTACCGTTGCTGTTATTTCTGACATCCGCACCCCTCAATTTTTCGAAATTTTCCAAATTTCCCGAAATTTCCGTTGTTTTGTTGATTGTCAAAAATTTTTGTACTATCCGTACACTAGATTATTTGATATTCTTGTTGTACTCGCCGAGACGCATCTCCCGACGTATCTTGCGTCGCGCTCCGGCAAAATTTAATTTTTGACTTTAACTCAATATAAGGAAATCCACCTAAGTAAACTACATTGAAAACAAACATTGACTAATTTCCAAAAAATTTTGTATGAAAACTATATTGTGTGGCATATCATTAAATTGGATTTTATAGATACTTACCGTTGCTGTTATTTCTGACATCCGCACCCCTCAATTTTTCGAAATTTTCCAAATTTCCCGAAATTTCCGTTGTTTTGTTGATTGTCAAAAATTTTTGTACTATCCGTACACTAGATTATTTGATATTCTTGTTGTACTCGCCGAGACGCATCTCCCGACGTATCTTGCGTCGCGCTCCGGCAAAATTTAATTTTTGACTTTAACTCAATATAAGGAAATCCACCTAAGTAAACTACATTGAAAACAAACATTGACTAATTTCCAAAAAATTTTGTATGAAAACTATATTGTGTGGCATATCATTAAATTGGATTTTATAGATACTTACCGTTGCTGTTATTTCTGACATCCGCACCCCTCAATTTTTCGAAATTTTCCAAATTTCCCGAAATTTCCGTTGTTTTGTTGATTGTCAAAAATTTTTGTACTATCCGTACACTAGATTATTTGATATTCTTGTTGTACTCGCCGAGACGCATCTCCCGACGTATCTTGCGTCGCGCTCCGGCAAAATTTAATTTTTGACTTTAACCCTTTAAATGATTCGCGTACACACGGGTGTTCGGAGCATTCATTGGCGGCACGCGATGTTCGAACACCCGGGTGTTCATAAGGAATGTGCTACGATTGGCCTATTATTTCGCCCAGACAAGTGCGTTCTCAATACTCTTTCGCTTCATAGTTCCGTTCGTTCGTTCCTCAATAATCATTTTTGTAAAAGAAAACGAACTTCTTGGAGCAAAAATTAGAAAAAAAAAATTAAAAACCATTTGACATGTTTGAAAAGTCACTTAGCTGGATTTACGTTCGGCATCGGAGAGTGTGTCAGTGTTTGAAAATGGATTCACGCCGAAAACGGTAAGTATTCTTATATGATTCTTATATGAAATTACTGAGAAAATAACGTAGATCATATTTTTAGTGATGATTTCTTAAAATTGAGTGTTAAAATTAGTGAAAAAAGCGTCAAACTTTTGGAGAGGGAAAAATACGATAGATTGCGCGGCATATTTGGCCAGATTTTGTTAGTCAAATATGCTGTGAGTGATAAGAATTGTATGTAACTTTGTCAATATATTATTAAGTTATCGGGAAAACCGAGTTTATGTGCATAATTATACAGTTTTGATTCATAAAAGTCGAAAAATCGGGAAATGATATGATTCATAGGTAGCCATTTTGACACTTGCTATCGAAATTACATAGGGTTGGCACAAACATTCAGTTTGCAACAAATTTATGCGATGAAATATTTTTATATCAATATGAATTAAAATATTAATTTATTTAATTTTTATTGCACTGGTATAGTACAAATGGCGGACTTAATGCCAAAAGGCATTCTCTACCGGTCAATCAAATGGTAGTACAGATAGTTAAATATATTTAATATTATTTGTTTACCCTATTAGGATGTAGATAAGATAAATAAGGAGAAAGGAGCTCTAAATATTTTAAGATAGTGTAAAAAAAAATAGGGACCCTTTTTATATTAGGGCAATTTTTAAAATGTTTTTAATAAAATATATTTCCTTCTAATTTTAATTTGTAATTTCATTTATTTATTTGAATTACAATTGACTGTTTTTTTTTAGATAAGCGAGACTGAGATCAACATCGGGGTCGGAGCGATCTCGCTCGGCGACCCCGAACCCGCAACACGCCTCCCAAAGGCCATCCGTGGCGAGGCGTGCCCTTATAATGGGCCTCTCTTTAGAGGGGCCCAAAAGGAAGTCACCGGAGTGCGTGGCTCCACCGCCGAAAAGGCAGTAAGTATTTATTTTATATTCCAAAGAGGAAAGGAAATATATTTATAGATAGATAGATACACTTTATTGCACATATTACAACAACATTACAGAACTACTAACATCTGATTATATAAATCATGTTTCCCCAACTACGCTCAAATCTATTCTGCATTGTGTCTTACGTATTTACTACCTACTACCTTTTATTTTCAGAGCTCTCCTCGTCAACCAGACTCCCGGAGGGTCATTTAGGGTCACAGGAGACTCTGTTCCTGTTACCCAAACCCCCGGGGGTAATGTACGCCTCGATATGGTGGATCCATCGTCTCTGAAGTAAGTTTCTTCGACAGAAATAATATTGCTTTATAGTAATATATTATGTGAGTTATAAGTTAACTAATTTACGTTTACTTGCAGCGCAAACGTTTTAGAGCGTGTCGAGGCGATGGACATGTCTGATGAGGAGGCAGAAGAGGTCATGAGGTGAGCCCCGTGGCATGTTCGGCGGTGGATGGGTGATTTAGGGCAGCAGGGTCGGGAATGTCATACTCCAAAGCCACTTTCGCCCACTACTACAGCAGAGGACCTTAACAACACTTCCGGTATTGTTAGTGTTCACGAACCTAGCAATGCTCGAAGTGTACTTAAGGTTCCCTCTGTTGACGCTGATGTTGGTCCTTCAACGTCAGGGTTGACGGGCGCAACACTGAAGCCGGTGGGTGGGCGGGAGGACCAAGGCAGTGATTTAGATAGTGAGTTCGACGACGAGTTCGACGTTTCTCCTATAGAAACCACTGTTTTGGCGGGTGGAGGACGAGATATTCCTGACGACGAGGAACTAGACCAACCCGTTAGAGAAGTTATACACGCTATGGAGAGGGCAATGGATGATGTAGCTGATCGTTTGCTTGGCGTTTCGACTAGTTTCGATTGGTCACAAGACTTTGAGTCTTTCAGGGGTGTTCCTGAAGTTTTTTCAGGGCCATCCCCTGGTCCACTCAAAGACTATGATACGCCTTATGATGCTTTTACTGACATCTGGAGTAACGACATTATGGAGCTTATCGCCAATGAAACTAACCGTTATGCCAAACAAACCATCGATGCTTTGAAGGCGCAAGGTACATTAAAACCGACATCTCGTCTGCATCAGTGGCATGACACTAATGCGGACGAGATAGCGGTATTGTTTGCTGTTTTTATGTATATGGGCATTGATTGTAGATCATCTCAATATGAATACTGGAAGGCAAATGATTTCCTTGAAATGCCCAGATTCAAGGAACTTTTGTCTTATAATCGCTATATTCTTCTGAGCAAATTTCTTCACTTTGTTGATAACTCTGATGTGAGTCAGAACTTGTCACATAGTGAAGGACTTGTTTCAAAGAAGTTAGCGAAACTACAGCCAGTGATTTCGCAACTCAGTTTCAAATTTTCTTCTCTTTACAATTTGCGTAAAGAAATTTCGATTGACGAGTCATTGACCTTATTCAAGGGCCGCTTGTCCTTTGTCCAAACGATAAGGTCAAAGGCTGCGCGTTTCGGTATCAAGTCATACGAGCTCTGTGAATCACACACCGGCTATCTATATAAATTTTCTATTTACACGGGGAAGAACTCTGAACACAGCTCTGCTGCTGTCGCACCTAGTGCTGATTTAGGAGGCAAGACTACTCAGGTAGTTCTCGGTCTATTGAAGGGCTTGGAGCATCGGGGACATTGCGTAACTATGGATAATTTTTATAATTGTCCATCGTTAGCACGGTACCTGAAATCTCTGGGATTCGACTGTTTGGGAACATTACGTATAAATCGTAAGCACGTGCCTCGTGACATCAATAGAATCCCGAAGAGTGTGGAAAAGGGTGCTATCGTAGCACGTCAGTGTGGCGATGTTTCCATCATTGCATGGAAAGACGCCAAGCTGGTGACTATGATTTCTACCTACCATACCGACGAGACTTATATTGGATCGAAGGCAGGGAAAGCGTTAGTGAAGCCTGTGTGTGTGAGAGATTACAACAGTACGATGGGAGGAGTTGATCTGAAAGATCAAAAACTCTCAACGTATTTGTTGGAGCGAAAGAGAGGAGTGAAATGGTATATTAAGATGTTTAAACGTCTGCTGAATGCAAGCATTCACAACGCTTTCGTTATGTACGTCAGCTCCTTGCGTCGTCGCAACATGGTTCCCACGACACATCGTGATTTCCGCTACAAGCTAGCTAAATCTCTAGTGGAAGAGCACCACCACAGTCCACCAGCGATTAGAGAGCAAGCAGGGGAAGTTATGAGGTTGAGGCGGGATGTTGTGCACGAGCCCAAATATGAGCCTGGCAGAAACAAACGAAAGCGGTGTGTAGTTTGCTATCGGCAGAATAAGGACAAAATGGTGCATACTCAATGCGTGACCTGTGGAGATTTCTTGTGCTTTGAAACTTGTTGGAGAGAATGGCATTCTCTTCCCAAGCTGAAGGGCCAAGAATCTCGTCGTCGGAAAAGGACACGTAATGAGTAACTTCAATTTGTCTGTGAATGGTGTGTGAAAGTGAGATTTGAAGATCTTACAATTTATACTGAATGTGTTCAAACAATCTCTTTCAATGACAAGGACAAGTGTCGCCTGGTACTTATCGGTAAACCAGATGTTACTGATAGGTAACCGTCATCACTAGGTAGAGTTCTTGGGGCTCTGGGCAGGGGTTACTACCCCTTCTTTCTTCACGGTACAATCCAAAGTCATTTTGAGATATCTTGTCATGTCCATGTACTTATTACGGCACCTTGTATCTTGGGTCTTTTTCATACATTGCCTTCACCCTGACATATAGCATTTTATGACCCTTTAACAGGTGTTCTAGTTTTTCTGGTTAAGGTTCTTTTTTACATTTTTGAATATTTTTATTACTTTTTTTGTTTATTTTTATTCCTTTTTTTTTAATTGTAAATAGTTTTTATAGAATAAAACACCATGACTTTTCTTTTTGTTTTCTTTACCCAGTGTTTATGATATGATATATATTTATATATATAATAATAATTGTAAATAATAAGAATGATTGGGACAACTTTCGTATTGACGTAGTTCGAATTTGGAAGAACAGCTTGGCTGAAAACTATTCTTCCATATAATCACTTTACATAGGTACATTACATTACAAAATTCTAAAACACTTTTTATTTTTACCAAAAGTTAGTCAGAATTGTCATTACTTTCAATTTAAATAAAATAGGTTCCCCATTGTTCTTATCATTTCCAACTTATCACTAAATATTTTTTGCAACAAAAGGTAGCCTATGGCTTCTAAAGTATAATCAATCTCTAAACAAAATTGGTTCAGCAATTTACACGTAAACAAACCTCGAGAATGCAATGCACGTACAGTGACCTACATTTAGGCTCTAGGGCGTGCCAAAGAAATATACATACATACACACACTCGAAACGCATAACCCTCCTTCTTTCGCAGTCGGGTAGAAAGCACAAACTTTGAAAATTTATTTATCTATAACTATTTTGCAATATCACCCCTATTACAATTGCATAAGCGTGCTGCCGCCCGTAAATAATCTGAGGGAAAAAAATAGGTACCTATCTCATAATTTTTTCATAGGCAGACGATGTAGCGTGTCAACTATATAGTCTAAAACACGTTCTATTTTATTATTCTGGACCAATATAAATAATTTTGAACATACCTTGAATAAAGAAACAGGCAGCTCGTAATAATTTTATAGGCAGGCGAAGTCGCGGGCCCTGACTAGTACTTTATGATTGGAACATAGATACGTACCGAAAAGGAAAGTAAATAAATATACAACTGCTTGTAGTACTATTTTCTAATTTAGTTTTGTCATAAAATAATATTTGCTAATTTTGCAAACATTTGTCTTATTAGAAAGGAATAACTAGGTGATAACACAGTTATACAATTTTTAAATACGTTCTAGTTAATTATTTAGAAGCAATAGAAAATCCTTAGAGCAAAAAGTAAACAAGAAAAAACAATTTTTTTTTCGACTATACTTTGATTTTTTGTCAACCCTAGCGTATTGTTTTTTGTCGGGAACGAGCGCGCATGGCGGGGACGGGTGTCGTTTTTTGTCGCTGTGGTTACAAAAGTTTTATGAAGTGGATATCGTTATTCAAAGTGTATAATTTATGTGATCGTTTCTTGATAATGTAAACATTGTAGTGTAAGTGTTATTTCCGTGGTTCTAAATGCTGAATTAGTCTAAACAAGTCATCAAAGTCAATGGATGGTGCATAAATGCATGAATCTAATAATCAACCCGTGATTTCAACATCAAGTAAGCTTTAATTACTATGTATTCTTTAATTGTCGGATAGGAAATTTCATGGAGATTACGGTGATATATAATTATTGTAGTAAAAATTGAAGGAAATGTTAGAATAAATCGATTATTTGATATCATAACAAAAAAAAAGAGCGGGCTGTCAAAGAGCTGTCATTAGCGACACAATTCAAATTGACAGACTCTATCGTACCATGGGTTAACTCAATATAAGGAAATCCACCTAAGTAAACTACATTGAAAACAAACATTGACTAATTTCCAAAAAATTTTGTATGAAAACTATATTGTGTGGCATATCATTAAATTGGATTTTATAGATACTTACCGTTGCTGTTATTTCTGACATCCGCACCCCTCAATTTTTCGAAATTTTCCAAATTTCCCGAAATTTCCGTTGTTTTGTTGATTGTCAAAAATTTTTGTACTATCCGTACACTAGATTATTTGATATTCTTGTTGTACTCGCCGAGACGCATCTCCCGACGTATCTTGCGTCGCGCTCCGGCAAAATTTAATTTTTGACTTTAACTCAATATAAGGAAATCCACCTAAGTAAACTACATTGAAAACAAACATTGACTAATTTCCAAAAAATTTTGTATGAAAACTATATTGTGTGGCATATCATTAAATTGGATTTTATAGATACTTACCGTTGCTGTTATTTCTGACATCCGCACCCCTCAATTTTTCGAAATTTTCCAAATTTCCCGAAATTTCCGTTGTTTTGTTGATTGTCAAAAATTTTTGTACTATCCGTACACTAGATTATTTGATATTCTTGTTGTACTCGCCGAGACGCATCTCCCGACGTATCTTGCGTCGCGCTCCGGCAAAATTTAATTTTTGACTTTAACTCAATATAAGGAAATCCACCTAAGTAAACTACATTGAAAACAAACATTGACTAATTTCCAAAAAATTTTGTATGAAAACTATATTGTGTGGCATATCATTAAATTGGATTTTATAGATACTTACCGTTGCTGTTATTTCTGACATCCGCACCCCTCAATTTTTCGAAATTTTCCAAATTTCCCGAAATTTCCGTTGTTTTGTTGATTGTCAAAAATTTTTGTACTATCCGTACACTAGATTATTTGATATTCTTGTTGTACTCGCCGAGACGCATCTCCCGACGTATCTTGCGTCGCGCTCCGGCAAAATTTAATTTTTGACTTTAACTCAATATAAGGAAATCCACCTAAGTAAACTACATTGAAAACAAACATTGACTAATTTCCAAAAAATTTTGTATGAAAACTATATTGTGTGGCATATCATTAAATTGGATTTTATAGATACTTACCGTTGCTGTTATTTCTGACATCCGCACCCCTCAATTTTTCGAAATTTTCCAAATTTCCCGAAATTTCCGTTGTTTTGTTGATTGTCAAAAATTTTTGTACTATCCGTACACTAGATTATTTGATATTCTTGTTGTACTCGCCGAGACGCATCTCCCGACGTATCTTGCGTCGCGCTCCGGCAAAATTTAATTTTTGACTTTAACTCAATATAAGGAAATCCACCTAAGTAAACTACATTGAAAACAAACATTGACTAATTTCCAAAAAATTTTGTATGAAAACTATATTGTGTGGCATATCATTAAATTGGATTTTATAGATACTTACCGTTGCTGTTATTTCTGACATCCGCACCCCTCAATTTTTCGAAATTTTCCAAATTTCCCGAAATTTCCGTTGTTTTGTTGATTGTCAAAAATTTTTGTACTATCCGTACACTAGATTATTTGATATTCTTGTTGTACTCGCCGAGACGCATCTCCCGACGTATCTTGCGTCGCGCTCCGGCAAAATTTAATTTTTGACTTTAACTCAATATAAGGAAATCCACCTAAGTAAACTACATTGAAAACAAACATTTAATTTCCAAAAAATTTTGTATGAAAACTATATTGTGTGGCATATCATTAAATTGGATTTTATAGATACTTACCGTTGCTGTTATTTCTGACATCCGCACCCCTCAATTTTTCGAAATTTTCCAAATTTCCCGAAATTTCCGTTGTTTTGTTGATTGTCAAAAATTTTTGTACTATCCGTACACTAGATTATTTGATATTCTTGTTGTACTCGCCGAGACGCATCTCCCGACGTATCTTGCGTCGCGCTCCGGCAAAATTTAATTTTTGACTTTAACTCAATATAAGGAAATCCACCTAAGTAAACTACATTGAAAACAAACATTGACTAATTTCCAAAAAATTTTGTATGAAAACTATATTGTGTGGCATATCATTAAATTGGATTTTATAGATACTTACCGTTGCTGTTATTTCTGACATCCGCACCCCTCAATTTTTCGAAATTTTCCAAATTTCCCGAAATTTCCGTTGTTTTGTTGATTGTCAAAAATTTTTGTACTATCCGTACACTAGATTATTTGATATTCTTGTTGTACTCGCCGAGACGCATCTCCCGACGTATCTTGCGTCGCGCTCCGGCAAAATTTAATTTTTGACTTTAACTCAATATAAGGAAATCCACCTAAGTAAACTACATTGAAAACAAACATTGACTAATTTCCAAAAAATTTTGTATGAAAACTATATTGTGTGGCATATCATTAAATTGGATTTTATAGATACTTACCGTTGCTGTTATTTCTGACATCCGCACCCCTCAATTTTTCGAAATTTTCCAAATTTCCCGAAATTTCCGTTGTTTTGTTGATTGTCAAAAATTTTTGTACTATCCGTACACTAGATTATTTGATATTCTTGTTGTACTCGCCGAGACGCATCTCCCGACGTATCTTGCGTCGCGCTCCGGCAAAATTTAATTTTTGACTTTAACTCAATATAAGGAAATCCACCTAAGTAAACTACATTGAAAACAAACATTGACTAATTTCCAAAAAATTTTGTATGAAAACTATATTGTGTGGCATATCATTAAATTGGATTTTATAGATACTTACCGTTGCTGTTATTTCTGACATCCGCACCCCTCAATTTTTCGAAATTTTCCAAATTTCCCGAAATTTCCGTTGTTTTGTTGATTGTCAAAAATTTTTGTACTATCCGTACACTAGATTATTTGATATTCTTGTTGTACTCGCCGAGACGCATCTCCCGACGTATCTTGCGTCGCGCTCCGGCAAAATTTAATTTTTGACTTTAACTCAATATAAGGAAATCCACCTAAGTAAACTACATTGAAAACAAACATTGACTAATTTCCAAAAAATTTTGTATGAAAACTATATTGTGTGGCATATCATTAAATTGGATTTTATAGATACTTACCGTTGCTGTTATTTCTGACATCCGCACCCCTCAATTTTTCGAAATTTTCCAAATTTCCCGAAATTTCCGTTGTTTTGTTGATTGTCAAAAATTTTTGTACTATCCGTACACTAGATTATTTGATATTCTTGTTGTACTCGCCGAGACGCATCTCCCGACGTATCTTGCGTCGCGCTCCGGCAAAATTTAATTTTTGACTTTAACTCAATATAAGGAAATCCACCTAAGTAAACTACATTGAAAACAAACATTGACTAATTTCCAAAAAATTTTGTATGAAAACTATATTGTGTGGCATATCATTAAATTGGATTTTATAGATACTTACCGTTGCTGTTATTTCTGACATCCGCACCCCTCAATTTTTCGAAATTTTCCAAATTTCCCGAAATTTCCGTTGTTTTGTTGATTGTCAAAAATTTTTGTACTATCCGTACACTAGATTATTTGATATTCTTGTTGTACTCGCCGAGACGCATCTCCCGACGTATCTTGCGTCGCGCTCCGGCAAAATTTAATTTTTGACTTTAACTCAATATAAGGAAATCCACCTAAGTAAACTACATTGAAAACAAACATTGACTAATTTCCAAAAAATTTTGTATGAAAACTATATTGTGTGGCATATCATTAAATTGGATTTTATAGATACTTACCGTTGCTGTTATTTCTGACATCCGCACCCCTCAATTTTTCGAAATTTTCCAAATTTCCCGAAATTTCCGTTGTTTTGTTGATTGTCAAAAATTTTTGTACTATCCGTACACTAGATTATTTGATATTCTTGTTGTACTCGCCGAGACGCATCTCCCGACGTATCTTGCGTCGCGCTCCGGCAAAATTTAATTTTTGACTTTAACTCAATATAAGGAAATCCACCTAAGTAAACTACATTGAAAACAAACATTGACTAATTTCCAAAAAATTTTGTATGAAAACTATATTGTGTGGCATATCATTAAATTGGATTTTATAGATACTTACCGTTGCTGTTATTTCTGACATCCGCACCCCTCAATTTTTCGAAATTTTCCAAATTTTTCGAAATTTTCCAAATTTCCCGAAATTTCCGTTGTTTTGTTGATTGTCAAAAATTTTTGTACTATCCGTACACTAGATTATTTGATATTCTTGTTGTACTCGCCGAGACGCATCTCCCGACGTATCTTGCGTCGCGCTCCGGCAAAATTTAATTTTTGACTTTAACTCAATATAAGGAAATCCACCTAAGTAAACTACATTGAAAACAAACATTGACTAATTTCCAAAAAATTTTGTATGAAAACTATATTGTGTGGCATATCATTAAATTGGATTTTATAGATACTTACCGTTGCTGTTATTTCTGACATCCGCACCCCTCAATTTTTCGAAATTTTCCAAATTTCCCGAAATTTCCGTTGTTTTGTTGATTGTCAAAAATTTTTGTACTATCCGTACACTAGATTATTTGATATTCTTGTTGTACTCGCCGAGACGCATCTCCCGACGTATCTTGCGTCGCGCTCCGGCAAAATTTAATTTTTGACTTTAACTCAATATAAGGAAATCCACCTAAGTAAACTACATTGAAAACAAACATTGACTAATTTCCAAAAAATTTTGTATGAAAACTATATTGTGTGGCATATCATTAAATTGGATTTTATAGATACTTACCGTTGCTGTTATTTCTGACATCCGCACCCCTCAATTTTTCGAAATTTTCCAAATTTCCCGAAATTTCCGTTGTTTTGTTGATTGTCAAAAATTTTTGTACTATCCGTACACTAGATTATTTGATATTCTTGTTGTACTCGCCGAGACGCATCTCCCGACGTATCTTGCGTCGCGCTCCGGCAAAATTTAATTTTTGACTTTAACTCAATATAAGGAAATCCACCTAAGTAAACTACATTGAAAACAAACATTGACTAATTTCCAAAAAATTTTGTATGAAAACTATATTGTGTGGCATATCATTAAATTGGATTTTATAGATACTTACCGTTGCTGTTATTTCTGACATCCGCACCCCTCAATTTTTCGAAATTTTCCAAATTTCCCGAAATTTCCGTTGTTTTGTTGATTGTCAAAAATTTTTGTACTATCCGTACACTAGATTATTTGATATTCTTGTTGTACTCGCCGAGACGCATCTCCCGACGTATCTTGCGTCGCGCTCCGGCAAAATTTAATTTTTGACTTTAACTCAATATAAGGAAATCCACCTAAGTAAACTACATTGAAAACAAACATTGACTAATTTCCAAAAAATTTTGTATGAAAACTATATTGTGTGGCATATCATTAAATTGGATTTTATAGATACTTACCGTTGCTGTTATTTCTGACATCCGCACCCCTCAATTTTTCGAAATTTTCCAAATTTCCCGAAATTTCCGTTGTTTTGTTGATTGTCAAAAATTTTTGTACTATCCGTACACTAGATTATTTGATATTCTTGTTGTACTCGCCGAGACGCATCTCCCGACGTATCTTGCGTCGCGCTCCGGCAAAATTTAATTTTTGACTTTAACTCAATATAAGGAAATCCACCTAAGTAAACTACATTGAAAACAAACATTGACTAATTTCCAAAAAATTTTGTATGAAAACTATATTGTGTGGCATATCATTAAATTGGATTTTATAGATACTTACCGTTGCTGTTATTTCTGACATCCGCACCCCTCAATTTTTCGAAATTTTCCAAATTTCCCGAAATTTCCGTTGTTTTGTTGATTGTCAAAAATTTTTGTACTATCCGTACACTAGATTATTTGATATTCTTGTTGTACTCGCCGAGACGCATCTCCCGACGTATCTTGCGTCGCGCTCCGGCAAAATTTAATTTTTGACTTTAACTCAATATAAGGAAATCCACCTAAGTAAACTACATTGAAAACAAACATTGACTAATTTCCAAAAAATTTTGTATGAAAACTATATTGTGTGGCATATCATTAAATTGGATTTTATAGATACTTACCGTTGCTGTTATTTCTGACATCCGCACCCCTCAATTTTTCGAAATTTTCCAAATTTCCCGAAATTTCCGTTGTTTTGTTGATTGTCAAAAATTTTTGTACTATCCGTACACTAGATTATTTGATATTCTTGTTGTACTCGCCGAGACGCATCTCCCGACGTATCTTGCGTCGCGCTCCGGCAAAATTTAATTTTTGACTTTAACTCAATATAAGGAAATCCACCTAAGTAAACTACATTGAAAACAAACATTGACTAATTTCCAAAAAATTTTGTATGAAAACTATATTGTGTGGCATATCATTAAATTGGATTTTATAGATACTTACCGTTGCTGTTATTTCTGACATCCGCACCCCTCAATTTTTCGAAATTTTCCAAATTTCCCGAAATTTCCGTTGTTTTGTTGATTGTCAAAAATTTTTGTACTATCCGTACACTAGATTATTTGATATTCTTGTTGTACTCGCCGAGACGCATCTCCCGACGTATCTTGCGTCGCGCTCCGGCAAAATTTAATTTTTGACTTTAACTCAATATAAGGAAATCCACCTAAGTAAACTACATTGAAAACAAACATTGACTAATTTCCAAAAAATTTTGTATGAAAACTATATTGTGTGGCATATCATTAAATTGGATTTTATAGATACTTACCGTTGCTGTTATTTCTGACATCCGCACCCCTCAATTTTTCGAAATTTTCCAAATTTCCCGAAATTTCCGTTGTTTTGTTGATTGTCAAAAATTTTTGTACTATCCGTACACTAGATTATTTGATATTCTTGTTGTACTCGCCGAGACGCATCTCCCGACGTATCTTGCGTCGCGCTCCGGCAAAATTTAATTTTTGACTTTAACTCAATATAAGGAAATCCACCTAAGTAAACTACATTGAAAACAAACATTGACTAATTTCCAAAAAATTTTGTATGAAAACTATATTGTGTGGCATATCATTAAATTGGATTTTATAGATACTTACCGTTGCTGTTATTTCTGACATCCGCACCCCTCAATTTTTCGAAATTTTCCAAATTTCCCGAAATTTCCGTTGTTTTGTTGATTGTCAAAAATTTTTGTACTATCCGTACACTAGATTATTTGATATTCTTGTTGTACTCGCCGAGACGCATCTCCCGACGTATCTTGCGTCGCGCTCCGGCAAAATTTAATTTTTGACTTTAACTCAATATAAGGAAATCCACCTAAGTAAACTACATTGAAAACAAACATTGACTAATTTCCAAAAAATTTTGTATGAAAACTATATTGTGTGGCATATCATTAAATTGGATTTTATAGATACTTACCGTTGCTGTTATTTCTGACATCCGCACCCCTCAATTTTTCGAAATTTTCCAAATTTCCCGAAATTTCCGTTGTTTTGTTGATTGTCAAAAATTTTTGTACTATCCGTACACTAGATTATTTGATATTCTTGTTGTACTCGCCGAGACGCATCTCCCGACGTATCTTGCGTCGCGCTCCGGCAAAATTTAATTTTTGACTTTAACTCAATATAAGGAAATCCACCTAAGTAAACTACATTGAAAACAAACATTGACTAATTTCCAAAAAATTTTGTATGAAAACTATATTGTGTGGCATATCATTAAATTGGATTTTATAGATACTTACCGTTGCTGTTATTTCTGACATCCGCACCCCTCAATTTTTCGAAATTTTCCAAATTTCCCGAAATTTCCGTTGTTTTGTTGATTGTCAAAAATTTTTGTACTATCCGTACACTAGATTATTTGATATTCTTGTTGTACTCGCCGAGACGCATCTCCCGACGTATCTTGCGTCGCGCTCCGGCAAAATTTAATTTTTGACTTTAACTCAATATAAGGAAATCCACCTAAGTAAACTACATTGAAAACAAACATTGACTAATTTCCAAAAAATTTTGTATGAAAACTATATTGTGTGGCATATCATTAAATTGGATTTTATAGATACTTACCGTTGCTGTTATTTCTGACATCCGCACCCCTCAATTTTTCGAAATTTTCCAAATTTTCGAAATTTTCCAAATTTCCCGAAATTTCCGTTGTTTTGTTGATTGTCAAAAATTTTTGTACTATCCGTACACTAGATTATTTGATATTCTTGTTGTACTCGCCGAGACGCATCTCCCGACGTATCTTGCGTCGCGCTCCGGCAAAATTTAATTTTTGACTTTAACTCAATATAAGGAAATCCACCTAAGTAAACTACATTGAAAACAAACATTGACTAATTTCCAAAAAATTTTGTATGAAAACTATATTGTGTGGCATATCATTAAATTGGATTTTATAGATACTTACCGTTGCTGTTATTTCTGACATCCGCACCCCTCAATTTTTCGAAATTTTCCAAATTTCCCGAAATTTCCGTTGTTTTGTTGATTGTCAAAAATTTTTGTACTATCCGTACACTAGATTATTTGATATTCTTGTTGTACTCGCCGAGACGCATCTCCCGACGTATCTTGCGTCGCGCTCCGGCAAAATTTAATTTTTGACTTTAACTCAATATAAGGAAATCCACCTAAGTAAACTACATTGAAAACAAACATTGACTAATTTCCAAAAAATTTTGTATGAAAACTATATTGTGTGGCATATCATTAAATTGGATTTTATAGATACTTACCGTTGCTGTTATTTCTGACATCCGCACCCCTCAATTTTTCGAAATTTTCCAAATTTCCCGAAATTTCCGTTGTTTTGTTGATTGTCAAAAATTTTTGTACTATCCGTACACTAGATTATTTGATATTCTTGTTGTACTCGCCGAGACGCATCTCCCGACGTATCTTGCGTCGCGCTCCGGCAAAATTTAATTTTTGACTTTAACTCAATATAAGGAAATCCACCTAAGTAAACTACATTGAAAACAAACATTGACTAATTTCCAAAAAATTTTGTATGAAAACTATATTGTGTGGCATATCATTAAATTGGATTTTATAGATACTTACCGTTGCTGTTATTTCTGACATCCGCACCCCTCAATTTTTCGAAATTTTCCAAATTTCCCGAAATTTCCGTTGTTTTGTTGATTGTCAAAAATTTTTGTACTATCCGTACACTAGATTATTTGATATTCTTGTTGTACTCGCCGAGACGCATCTCCCGACGTATCTTGCGTCGCGCTCCGGCAAAATTTAATTTTTGACTTTAACTCAATATAAGGAAATCCACCTAAGTAAACTACATTGAAAACAAACATTGACTAATTTCCAAAAAATTTTGTATGAAAACTATATTGTGTGGCATATCATTAAATTGGATTTTATAGATACTTACCGTTGCTGTTATTTCTGACATCCGCACCCCTCAATTTTTCGAAATTTTCCAAATTTCCCGAAATTTCCGTTGTTTTGTTGATTGTCAAAAATTTTTGTACTATCCGTACACTAGATTATTTGATATTCTTGTTGTACTCGCCGAGACGCATCTCCCGACGTATCTTGCGTCGCGCTCCGGCAAAATTTAATTTTTGACTTTAACTCAATATAAGGAAATCCACCTAAGTAAACTACATTGAAAACAAACATTGACTAATTTCCAAAAAATTTTGTATGAAAACTATATTGTGTGGCATATCATTAAATTGGATTTTATAGATACTTACCGTTGCTGTTATTTCTGACATCCGCACCCCTCAATTTTTCGAAATTTTCCAAATTTCCCGAAATTTCCGTTGTTTTGTTGATTGTCAAAAATTTTTGTACTATCCGTACACTAGATTATTTGATATTCTTGTTGTACTCGCCGAGACGCATCTCCCGACGTATCTTGCGTCGCGCTCCGGCAAAATTTAATTTTTGACTTTAACTCAATATAAGGAAATCCACCTAAGTAAACTACATTGAAAACAAACATTGACTAATTTCCAAAAAATTTTGTATGAAAACTATATTGTGTGGCATATCATTAAATTGGATTTTATAGATACTTACCGTTGCTGTTATTTCTGACATCCGCACCCCTCAATTTTTCGAAATTTTCCAAATTTCCCGAAATTTCCGTTGTTTTGTTGATTGTCAAAAATTTTTGTACTATCCGTACACTAGATTATTTGATATTCTTGTTGTACTCGCCGAGACGCATCTCCCGACGTATCTTGCGTCGCGCTCCGGCAAAATTTAATTTTTGACTTTAACTCAATATAAGGAAATCCACCTAAGTAAACTACATTGAAAACAAACATTGACTAATTTCCAAAAAATTTTGTATGAAAACTATATTGTGTGGCATATCATTAAATTGGATTTTATAGATACTTACCGTTGCTGTTATTTCTGACATCCGCACCCCTCAATTTTTCGAAATTTTCCAAATTTCCCGAAATTTCCGTTGTTTTGTTGATTGTCAAAAATTTTTGTACTATCCGTACACTAGATTATTTGATATTCTTGTTGTACTCGCCGAGACGCATCTCCCGACGTATCTTGCGTCGCGCTCCGGCAAAATTTAATTTTTGACTTTAACTCAATATAAGGAAATCCACCTAAGTAAACTACATTGAAAACAAACATTGACTAATTTCCAAAAAATTTTGTATGAAAACTATATTGTGTGGCATATCATTAAATTGGATTTTATAGATACTTACCGTTGCTGTTATTTCTGACATCCGCACCCCTCAATTTTTCGAAATTTTCCAAATTTCCCGAAATTTCCGTTGTTTTGTTGATTGTCAAAAATTTTTGTACTATCCGTACACTAGATTATTTGATATTCTTGTTGTACTCGCCGAGACGCATCTCCCGACGTATCTTGCGTCGCGCTCCGGCAAAATTTAATTTTTGACTTTAACTCAATATAAGGAAATCCACCTAAGTAAACTACATTGAAAACAAACATTGACTAATTTCCAAAAAATTTTGTATGAAAACTATATTGTGTGGCATATCATTAAATTGGATTTTATAGATACTTACCGTTGCTGTTATTTCTGACATCCGCACCCCTCAATTTTTCGAAATTTTCCAAATTTCCCGAAATTTCCGTTGTTTTGTTGATTGTCAAAAATTTTTGTACTATCCGTACACTAGATTATTTGATATTCTTGTTGTACTCGCCGAGACGCATCTCCCGACGTATCTTGCGTCGCGCTCCGGCAAAATTTAATTTTTGACTTTAACTCAATATAAGGAAATCCACCTAAGTAAACTACATTGAAAACAAACATTGACTAATTTCCAAAAAATTTTGTATGAAAACTATATTGTGTGGCATATCATTAAATTGGATTTTATAGATACTTACCGTTGCTGTTATTTCTGACATCCGCACCCCTCAATTTTTCGAAATTTTCCAAATTTCCCGAAATTTCCGTTGTTTTGTTGATTGTCAAAAATTTTTGTACTATCCGTACACTAGATTATTTGATATTCTTGTTGTACTCGCCGAGACGCATCTCCCGACGTATCTTGCGTCGCGCTCCGGCAAAATTTAATTTTTGACTTTAACTCAATATAAGGAAATCCACCTAAGTAAACTACATTGAAAACAAACATTGACTAATTTCCAAAAAATTTTGTATGAAAACTATATTGTGTGGCATATCATTAAATTGGATTTTATAGATACTTACCGTTGCTGTTATTTCTGACATCCGCACCCCTCAATTTTTCGAAATTTTCCAAATTTCCCGAAATTTCCGTTGTTTTGTTGATTGTCAAAAATTTTTGTACTATCCGTACACTAGATTATTTGATATTCTTGTTGTACTCGCCGAGACGCATCTCCCGACGTATCTTGCGTCGCGCTCCGGCAAAATTTAATTTTTGACTTTAACTCAATATAAGGAAATCCACCTAAGTAAACTACATTGAAAACAAACATTGACTAATTTCCAAAAAATTTTGTATGAAAACTATATTGTGTGGCATATCATTAAATTGGATTTTATAGATACTTACCGTTGCTGTTATTTCTGACATCCGCACCCCTCAATTTTTCGAAATTTTCCAAATTTCCCGAAATTTCCGTTGTTTTGTTGATTGTCAAAAATTTTTGTACTATCCGTACACTAGATTATTTGATATTCTTGTTGTACTCGCCGAGACGCATCTCCCGACGTATCTTGCGTCGCGCTCCGGCAAAATTTAATTTTTGACTTTAACTCAATATAAGGAAATCCACCTAAGTAAACTACATTGAAAACAAACATTGACTAATTTCCAAAAAATTTTGTATGAAAACTATATTGTGTGGCATATCATTAAATTGGATTTTATAGATACTTACCGTTGCTGTTATTTCTGACATCCGCACCCCTCAATTTTTCGAAATTTTCCAAATTTCCCGAAATTTCCGTTGTTTTGTTGATTGTCAAAAATTTTTGTACTATCCGTACACTAGATTATTTGATATTCTTGTTGTACTCGCCGAGACGCATCTCCCGACGTATCTTGCGTCGCGCTCCGGCAAAATTTAATTTTTGACTTTAACTCAATATAAGGAAATCCACCTAAGTAAACTACATTGAAAACAAACATTGACTAATTTCCAAAAAATTTTGTATGAAAACTATATTGTGTGGCATATCATTAAATTGGATTTTATAGATACTTACCGTTGCTGTTATTTCTGACATCCGCACCCCTCAATTTTTCGAAATTTTCCAAATTTCCCGAAATTTCCGTTGTTTTGTTGATTGTCAAAAATTTTTGTACTATCCGTACACTAGATTATTTGATATTCTTGTTGTACTCGCCGAGACGCATCTCCCGACGTATCTTGCGTCGCGCTCCGGCAAAATTTAATTTTTGACTTTAACTCAATATAAGGAAATCCACCTAAGTAAACTACATTGAAAACAAACATTGACTAATTTCCAAAAAATTTTGTATGAAAACTATATTGTGTGGCATATCATTAAATTGGATTTTATAGATACTTACCGTTGCTGTTATTTCTGACATCCGCACCCCTCAATTTTTCGAAATTTTCCAAATTTCCCGAAATTTCCGTTGTTTTGTTGATTGTCAAAAATTTTTGTACTATCCGTACACTAGATTATTTGATATTCTTGTTGTACTCGCCGAGACGCATCTCCCGACGTATCTTGCGTCGCGCTCCGGCAAAATTTAATTTTTGACTTTAACTCAATATAAGGAAATCCACCTAAGTAAACTACATTGAAAACAAACATTGACTAATTTCCAAAAAATTTTGTATGAAAACTATATTGTGTGGCATATCATTAAATTGGATTTTATAGATACTTACCGTTGCTGTTATTTCTGACATCCGCACCCCTCAATTTTTCGAAATTTTCCAAATTTCCCGAAATTTCCGTTGTTTTGTTGATTGTCAAAAATTTTTGTACTATCCGTACACTAGATTATTTGATATTCTTG